>JAXQQM020080683.1:0-17077 GCA_034641835.2 Pinus albicaulis
GGGTGTTGACAGTGAAAATTGTCCCGCCAACAAATGGATCTCCCTAGAGAGGTCCCACTAGGGACCTTGAACTATTGGAGTAGGGATCCCGTCCAGGTGTGGGTCCTGGCTACTACTTAAGACGACTTCTTCTGTCTCAAAAGAACCTGTTTGAACCTGCAGACATACACTTATTCACATGATACAGAATACAAGATTGATGTATTAAACACGAATCAAACACTATGCGTAGCAAGATTATAGATAAAGCACGTACACCTCAAGAGATGTCATTAGCAACACATCTTTTGGGGGTAATGCTCATAAGGTAGTCTAATCACAAAAGAAATAGTTCTTAATGATAAGATACCTCTTTACTTCCTGAAAGATAAAACGAAATGCTAACAAAATAGTTCATTAACATTCATTAATAGAACAGATGACAAAATGAACATCATTGATACAACACAGATAGCCATGACGCATAAATGATGACATGAAGAGTGCAACTTCATTAATCATAGGATGTTCTGAAACTGTACAAGGAATACACACAATGTTCGCACAGCAAAACACATCATAACCATAGGGTGTTTTAACAAGAATCTATATTCATATGCTCAAGTGTATAATCTTTCAATACAATGCCATGTAGTTCTCTGTTTCCAAAAAAGAAAAAACCTTTTACAAGTTCCCGGAGGAAGTATTTATAGGGCAAAGCTTGCCCTCTGGGGTTCCTGACTTTTCAGCTTCCCGACGGTTGGGCTTTCTTGCGACCCAAGGCAATGTGCGACCTGCGACCTCAGTGAATACGCGACCTTGCGACCTCCTTGAATTTGCGACCTGCGACCTTGGGCAGTTGTGCGACCTCGCGACCTGCGACCTTGCGACCTCCTTGGATTTGCGACCTCGCGACCTTGGGCAGTTGTGCGACCTCGCGACCTGCGACCTTGCGACCTCCTTGGATTTGCGACCTCGCGACCTTGGGCAGTTGTGCGACTTCGCGACCTGCGACCTGGCGACCTCCTTGGATTTTCGACCTCGCGACCTAGGCAGATTTGTGACCTGCGACCTTATTGGATTTGCGACCTGCGACCTCGCGACCTAGGAATATTTGTGACCTGCGACCTCCGCAGATTTGCGACCTGCGACCTCAGCAGATTTGCGACCTGTGACCTTGGGCAGATCAGTGAGTTCCTTGGAGTTTCGCCAACATCTACTTGTTTTGAAAATGGTCTCCTTGTTTGCTGGGGAAAACCTTGGCTCTTATGTGCAAACAGAGAGGTTCTTCCCTCTAGGGTTCCTGACTTTTCCTCTTCCCGACGGTGGGACTTCCTTGCGACCTAGTATTTTTGTGACCTGCGACCTGAGCCGTTGTTGCGACCTGCGACCTAGTCGCTGGGTCGCTAGGTCGCGCCGTCGAGCATTTACCAAGGGGTGCGACTTCGCGACCTCTTTGGATTTGCGACGTGTGACCTCAATAGATTTGCGACCTCTGTGACCACCCGTGGATTTGCGACTGCGACCTCGGCGGTTGCGACTGCGACCTCGGCCGTTTGCGACTGCGACCTCGGCGATTTCGACACGACCTCGGCCAGTTTGCGACGCTGCGACCTCGGCGGTTGCGACCTTTTATTGACCTCAGCAGGTGCCGACACTGGAGCTGTAGGTAGATCGGTGAGTTCCCTTGGAGTTTCGCAATCTACTTGTTTTGAAAATGGTCTCCTTGTTTGCTGGGGAAAACCTTGGCTCTTATGTGCAAACAGAGAGGTTCTTCCTGCAATAAAATAACCCAGGTTACATGTCTTCATGATTTGAATAATAATAATAATGGGGCAACATTAATTAATTGCACAAACAAAAATGATGACTTTAGACCCCTGTGTGGAATATTACAACATCATAATTATTCTTTGATAATGGTGCCCACAGATAAACATATGAGACTAGCAAATGTAACAGAGGTATTCAAACCACATGCTTAATGACCTACAATGACATGGCCTTCAAAAGTTTCCCATTTAAAAGTATGCGTGGCAATCTCATTACACATGACGCGACTGCGATAAGAGTGTTCGGTCGTATGCCGGATGATCTCCTCCACCTATGGCGTGATTGCAGCGACAACATCAAGTCATGGTGATGAGACAACTCATGAGGGATTAGAGATAGGTCGGTGGGATGTCGTTGGCTGCGGGTTAGGTGAAAGACTTCAACGCCTAGGCGAGCAGAGGGGGAACCCGAAATTTTGGGTGGTGTTGTAGCGGCTACAACAAATGGCGAACCACTGGTAGAATCCAGCATCTCTGTCAATATCACCACAATAGTCTGAGTCCGGATAATGATGCAAGGGAATATTGAACCAGCTCCGTGGGTACCCTTTGTATTACTTTGGCCCTTTACGAGTATGTCTAATCCTTGTGCCTCACTAAGTCCCGCTAATCAGAAACACTTCAAAGAGAAAGCTCACAGACGCCGGTAGCTTGTTGATGATGTGACGAGCAAGGCAGTGGGCTTATTATTTTCAGGGTTTTTAAAGTAAGTTTCTGGTGTTTCTCCGCTGCCAGCAGGCCTGGACAGTACCCCGGCGGAGTCACTTCAAGAAATCACAAACGTTGCTCCGCTGCCAGCGAGCCTGGTCAGTACCCCGGCGGAGTCGTCGCATTACCTCTCTGCGCAGGAAGCCTTTCTCGATCGCTTACCCTTATTTGTTTCATGTGCTTACAACACTTATTTTCATGTGCTCGTGGCACTTATTTTCATGTGCTCATGGCACTTATTTTTCATGGGCGGATGAGGGATCCCGACTTATTTTACGAGCAAGAGAGGTTGTTTCTTGTGTTACAGAAACTGAAAGATATCCTGATTTGGGTTTTCCCTCATGCCAAACCTTCACATCCCATTCACCACAATAGGCGCAGCGCGCAGAACAGCACATTAAAACGTCCAAGACTATGCTGGGCACAAGGCTTAGGCTTACGAGTATGGGCCATTTCAACTTATCAGGTCTCCCACAGAAAACCAGCTCGTATCTCCCCAGATAATAGGTTTAGACTCATAGGCATCTTGTTAATAATGCGACTTCGATGACTGGTCCTAAGAGAATGCTGCCTCTTGAGATAGCCACCGCAACCTCACACAAAACAATGGGGTTACTGCTTCAGCAATCAGGGCAAAACAAGACTGCAAGGCGATAGGGTTGCAATGAGGGCTTGTGCAGCGGCAGGCGACATGACAGAAAAAATGATGTGAGGGAGAGAGAGTACGACGCAATGTAATAAGCGAGGCTCAAGGTGCAATGCAACGCCGTGTGCGAGAACGATCAACCAGTTGTAAGTGCAACTACAAGCAGTGATTATTTATGCAACAACAAGCAACTGAAAGGCATTGAAAGGAAAATACTTTTAACATGATGATGCCTAAAATATTAATCATAAACAAAAACAACAAACACACTTTTAAACTATGAAGTAAAAATTTTGCAAGTAAACCTAATTAACTCTGAAACTAAAATTTTTTATTGCAGGTCCTAGCTAGCCTACACCTAAATCCTAGTTTAACCAATGATGCGGTCGGGTTATGTAAAATCAGCTTTCCAGTGCAGCCACCGCATTAGTTCCTGTCCTGCAAGAACAACAATGATTAGGATCAGGGCTAGCATCCAAAAAATTGCAGCAACAACAAAACTTACTTGAGGAGCGGGTGCCACGGTAAGATGATCAGAGATACTTACCAAAGAACATGCCAGAACATATTGTGCAAGCTGAATCCCATTCTTATCTTGGTAACCAACAATATGTTGTTGAAACCCAACATTATGGATAAATGAAAAAAAATCATTCATGCATGATCCTGGATTTGAGGGGTGATGGGTAAGCCAATTTATATTTGCAAGCACATTCACTGAATGGGGTCGGTTGAGTTGATCGACAATCTCATCCTGGTGTTGGGGACCATCAGTTTTATGGAATGGAAACAATACGCAAGTGCTAGGCGAATTATAGATGCATGCACATCCAAGTGTAGAAATTCTAGTTTCGAAAAATCTAGTCTGGGGTTGCTCCTGGGTTTGGTTAAGGGTATGGGGATCTGAATCCACGTTTAAAGGAGCCTGAAATTCCTCACAGCTTTGAACAAACTCTGGACCTTCGAGCAAGGGGCTTTCCAACTTTGACTGCTCGGCGAGATTAACAGGCAAATGGGCATGATTGTGAATTGTGGTGATTTGAAAGATGTCAGTGGGCTTTGTATCAATTTGGTCGAATGTTTGCGCACTGACAGATTGATAATCGAAAATGTCGGATTCTCCAGATTTTCCGGGATGGGGTGAATTCGACGCGTTTATGCTGGAAGGGGCATGGTACTGGGGAATTTTCATTTCAGAAAAGTTCGGCGGACGCTGACGCATTTCGATTTTCTGGTGGGTACTTGAATCTCCCCGAAGCGGATCATCGAATTCAGGTGTCTTCATAGGGTCGGCCAAGAGATCCGAGTGATAGTCCTCTGTGGTACGATTGAACATGTTTTCAGATAAGCAAGGATCACTGTAATCATTGATTTGATCGAATTGGGTACATGAGATGTCAGGTTCCCCGAGAGTTACTGACTGGGATGGATCAATAGAGGGAACATCTTGAAGTTGTTCAGATGGGGAATCACTCCTATGGCTGTCTAAAGATCCCAAGTGAGAAAAATCAGATTTAAAAGATTCATCGATTTTGGACTGTGATTGAGAAACACCATCTGCGTGCTTATGATTGTCGCCAATACCAGTATAAGGCAATTTTGAAAGTCTCAAAGAAATTACTGGTGAGGCGGGATCAAGAAACAACCTAGGAAATAATGAACGAAAAGATTGAATTGCAGGGGCGTTAACCACACGAGGCTTTTCAACACGCACATAAGTGTCGTTCAGAGGACACAATGATTTGACAGGCCTTGTAAGGGAATAAACTTTATGCGGGGTAGGAGTCGATTCATAATACGTATGTAAACCAGATTCATAGTCTGAATGTGAACTTCATTCATTATCCGAATCTGAACCGGATTCGTAATCCGACTGTGAACCAGATTCGTCACCCGAATCTGAACCAGATGCATAATCCAAATATGAACCAGATTCATAATCCGAATCTGAACCAGATTTATAATCTGAATGTGAACCAGATTGAGGACTAAGTACGGGGAGGCATCGAGTGGGCTCGGGGTAGGTTTCATGAACCGGGAGAGGTAATGAGCCACTGTGGTTTTCAAACTTTGATTCAACACGGTGTGTGAAAGATTCCAAGGTAATGGAATAGGCTCTATCCTCTTTCCAGTGTTGATCCTTGCTCAGGACTTTCAAGGTCACAACTCCACTCCCAGACAACTCAGGAAGAGGGGCGAGAATATCACAACTAGAAACACTCTCCTTGAAGGCCCGAATGAGGTCTGGACTCGGGGAGATGAACAAGGGAGCATTAGGGACCAAGTCTGAACAACCGGTAACTTGCAGGTGATCATAGGGAACACTGGGATCTAACTGAGATTGCTCATGGGAAGTGAGAATCGCATACTTGAACTGTTCACTTAAACATTTCTGATCAACATCCCTTTCAGGAAACTCAAAACAATAATGAATAAATCTGAGAGAGAACTCACCTAAAGATTCCTGAGGTTCCATTCTGATCTCATGTAACTTTATTACAACGTTGTGAGGGTTATACCTATGAAAAACTTGTTGTAATTTATGGGCGAGTTGGTCAAACGAATGGATGGAAGCTTCCGGCAATGTGCGGAACCATTGCTTAGCGCGACCTTCGAGGGTGAGGAAAAGAAGCAAACACATCAAACCCTCATCGTCAATTTCATATCACTCACCAAAAAAAATCTGAAAAGTGTTGGGTTATGGACACCCCATTTTCACCATCAAATTTCAACTGGGACAAGTGATACATAAGTTCATCGGAGATGTAGTATATAGGCTCATAAAACTCCGACAAACATCTCGGGAGAATGATTTGGGGATGAGCCATTACAGATATGAGATTAACTGCAGGCTCTAAGGGCTCATCTTGTCATCTGGCCCCCCCCTTTTCGTTAAACATCTGGTCGGAGGTTGGCCCTCCTTCTAGCGCCAATTCTGTTGACAGGAAAATTTGTCCGGCCAACAGTAGGGGATCTCCCCGGTAGAAAGTCCCAATTAGACCTTGAACCGTTTGGAGTAGGGATCCCGTCCGGGGTGTGGGTCCGGCTACCACTTAAGACGACTTCCCTTCGGTCTCAAAAGAACCTGTTTGAATCTGCGGACATACACTTATTCACATGATACAGAATACAAGATTGATGTATTAAACACGAATCAAACACTATGCGTAGCAAGATTATAGATAAAGCACGTACACCTCAAGAGATGTCATTAGCAACACATCTTTGGGGGTAATGCTCATAAGGTAGTCTGATCACAAAAGAAATAGTTCTTAATGATAAGATACCTCTTTACTTCCTGAAAGATAAAACGAAATGCTAACAAAATAGTTCATTAACATTCATTAATAGAACAGATGATAAAATGAACATCATTGATACAACACAGATAGCCATGACGCATAAATGATGACATGAAGAGTGCGGCTTCATTAATCATAGGATGTTCTGAAACTGTACAAGGAATACACACAGTGTTCGCACAGCAAAACACATCATAACCATAGGGTGTTTTAACAAGAATCTATATTCATATGCTCAAGTGTATAATCTTTCAATGCCATGTAGCTCTTGAGTTTCCCAAAAAAGAAAAGCCCATCTTTTACAAGCTCTCGTAGGAGTATTTATAATGCAGAAACTGCCCTTCGGGCTTCCTTGACTGTTCAGCTTCTTGACCGTTGGACTTCCTTGCAACCCAGTATTTTTGTGACCTGCGATCTGAGCTGTTGTTGCGACCTGCGACCTAGTCGCTGGGTCGCTGGGTCGCGCCGTCTGGCATTTACCAAGGGTTGCGACTTTGCGACCTGGCGACCCCCGCGACTTGCGACCCGGGGCAATGTGCGACCTTGCGACCTCCTTGGATTTGCGACCTGCGACCTCGACAAATGTTGCGACCTGCGACCTCGGTAGATGTGCGAGCTCGCGACCTTGACAGATGTGCGACCTTGCGACCTCCTTTTATTTGCGACCTCGCGACCTCGTTGAATTTGCGACCTCGCGACCTTGTTGAATTTGCGACCTGCGACCTTGGTAAACTTGCGACCTGCGACTTAGGCAAATTTGTGACCTCATGACCTTCAGAGATGTGTGACCTTGCGACCTCCTTGTATTTGCGACCTCTCGACCTCGTTGAACTTGCGACCTGCGACTTAGGCAAATTTGTGTCCTGCGACCTGCGACCTCAGCAGATTGGCAACCTGCGACCTAAGCAGATTTGCGACCTACGACCTCAGTAGATTTGCGACCTGTGACTTGCGACCTTGGACAGATCAGTGAGTTCCTTGGAGTTTCGCCAGCATCTACTTGTTTTGAAAATGGTCTCCTTGTTTGCTGGGGAAAACCTTGGCTCTTATGTGCAAACAGAGAGGTTCTTCCCTCTAGGGTTCCTGACTTTTCCTCTTCCCGACGGTGGGACTTCCTTGCGACCCAGTATTTTTGTGACCTGCGACCTGAGCCGTTGTTGCGACCTGCGACCTAGTCGCTAGGTCGCGCCGTCGGGCATTTACCAAGGGGTGCGACTTCGCGACCTGGCGACCTCCGCAACTTGCGACCCGGGGCAATGTGTGACCTTGCGACCTCCTGGGATTTGCGACCTGCGACCTTATTGGATTTGCGACCTGCGACCTCGGCAGTGGTGCAACCTCGCGACCTCCGACCTTGCGACCTCCTTGGATTTGCGACCTCGCGACCTAGGAATATTTGCGACCTGCGACCTTATTGGATTTGCGACCTGCGACCTCGCGACCTAGGAAGATTTGCGATCTGCGACCTCCGCAGATTTGCGACCTGCGACCTCAGCAGATTTGCGACCTGTGACCTTGGGCAGATCAGTGAGTTCCTTGGAGTTTCGCCAACATCTACTTGTTTTGAAAATGGTCTCCTTGTTTGCTGGGGAAAACCTTGGCTCTTATGTGCAAACAGAGAGGTTCTTTCCTCTAGGGTTCCTGACTTTTTCTCTTCCCGACGGTGGGACTTCCTTGCGACCCAGTATTTTTGTGACCTGCGACCTGAGCCGTTGTTGCGACCTGCGACCTAGTCGCTGGGTCGCTAGGTCGCGCCGTCAGGCATTTACCAAGGGGTGCGACTTCGCGACCTGGCGACCTCCGCAACTTGCGACCCGGGGCAATGTGCGACCTTGCGACCTCCTGGGATTTGCGACCTGCGACCTTATTGGATTTGCGACCTGCGACCTCGGCAGTGGTGCAACCTCGCGACCTCCAACCTTGCGACCTCCTTGGATTTGCGACCTCGCGACCTAGGAAGATTTGCGACCTGCGACCTCATTGGATTTGCGACCTGCGACCTTGGCAGAATGTTGCGACCTGCGACCTTGGGCAGTTGTGCGACCTCGCGACCTGCGACCTTGCGACCTCTTTGGATTTGCGACGTGTGACCTCAGTAGATTTACGACCTGCGACCTCAGCAGATTTGCGACCTGCGACCTCAGCAGATTTGCGACCTGCGACCTCAGCCGATTTGCGACCTGCGACCTCAGCAGATTTGCGACCTGCGACCTCAACAGATTTGCGACCTGCGACCTCAGCAGATTTGCGACCTGCGACCTTGGGTAGATCAGTGAGTTCCTTGGAGTTTCGCCAGCATCTACTTGTTTTGAAAATGGTCTCCTTGTTTGTTGGGGAAAACCTTGGCTCTTACGTGCAAACAAAGAGGTTCTTCCTGCAATAAAATAACCCAGGTTACATGTCTTCATGATTTGAATAATAATAATAATGGGGCAACATTAATTAATTGCACAAACAAAAATGATGACTTTAGACCCCTGTGTGGAATATTACAACATCATATTATTCTTTGATAATGGTGCCCACAGATAAACATATGAGACTAGAAAATGTAACAGAGGTATTCAAACCACATGCTTAATGACCTACAACGACATGGCCTTCAAAAGTTTCCCATTTAAAAGTATGCGTGGCAATCTCATTACACATGACGCGACTGCGATAAGAGTGTTCGGTCGTATGCCGGATGATCTCCTCCACATATGGCGTGATTGCAGCGACAACATCAAGTCATGGTGATGAGACAACTCATGAGGGATTAGAGATAGGTCGGTGGGATGTCGTTGGCTACGGGTTAGGTGAAAGACTTTAACGCCTAGGCGAGCAGAGGGGGAACCCGAAATTTTAAATATACCCAAAATTTTGGGTGGTGTTGTAGCGGCTACAACAAATGGCGAACCACTGGTAGAATCCAGCATCTCTGTCAATATCACCACAATAGTCTGAGTCCGGATAATGATGCAAGGGAATATTGAACAAGTTTCGTGGGTACCCTTTGTATTACTTTGGCCCTTTATAGGTATGCCTAATCCTTGTGCCTCAACTAAGTCTCACAAATCAGAACACATCAAAGAGAAAGATCACAGACGCAAGTAGCTTGTTGATGATGTGAAGAGCAAGGCACTGGGTTTATTATTTCCAGGATTTTTTAAAGTAAGTTTTTGGTGTTGCTCCGCTGCCAGCAGGCCTGGACAGTACCCCGGCGGAGTCACTTCAAGAAATCACAAACGTTGCTCCGCTGCCAGCGAGCCTGGTCAGTACCCCGGCGGAGTCGTCGCATTACCTCTCTGCGCAGGAAGCCTTTCTCGATCCTTTACCCTTATTTGTTTCATGTGCTTACAGCACTGATTTCCATGTGCTCGTGGCACTTATTTTCATGTGCTCATGGCACTTATTTTTCATGGGCGGATGAGGGATCCCGACTTATTTTAGGAGCAATAGAGGTTGTTTCTTGTGTTACAGAAACTGAAAGATATCCTGATTTGGGTTTGCCCTCATGCAAAAACTTCACATCCCATTCACCACAATAGGCGCAGCATGCAGAACAACACATTAAAACGTCCAAGACTATGCTGGGCACAAGGCTTAGGCTTACGGGTATGGGCCATTTCAACTCATCAGGTCTCTCACAGACAACCGGCTCGTATCTCCCCAGATAATAGGTTTAGACTCATAGGCATCTTGTTAATAATGCGACTTCGATGACTGGTCCTAAGAGAAAGCTGCCTCTTGAGATAGCCACCGCAACCTCACACACAAAACACTGGGGTAACTGCTTCAGTAATCAGGGCAAAACAAGACTGCAAAGTGATAGGGTTGCAATGAGGGCTTGTGCAGCGACAGGCGACATGACATAAATGATGTGAGGAAGAAAGAGTACGACGCAATGAACTAGGCGAGGCTTAAGATGTAAATGCAACGCCATGTGTGAGAACGATCAACCAGTTGTAGGTGGCAAAGAGGCGTAATACAAGAAATGATTATTTATGCAGCAACAAGCAACTGAAGAGGAAATGAAGGAAGATACTTGTAACATGATGTTGCCTAAGATATTAATCGTAAACAAAACAACAAAACAAAATTTTAACCTATGAAGTAAAAAATTGGGCAAGTAAACCTAATTAACTTTGAACTAAAAATTTTATTATAGGTCCTAGCTAGCCTACATCTAAACCCTAGTTAACCAATGATGCTGTCGTTAGGTAAAATCAGTTTTCCAGTGCAGCCACCGCATTAGTTCCTGACCTGCAAGAGAAAAAATGATCAGGATCAGAGCTAGTATCCATAGAAGTGCAGCAGCAACAAAACTTACCTGAGGAGCAGGTGACACGGTAAGATGATCAGAGATACTTACCAAAGAACATGCCAGAACAGACTGTGCAAGCTGAATCCCATTCTTATCTTGATAACCAGCAGTATGTTGTTGAAACTCAACATTATGGATAAATGACAAAAAATCATTCATGCATGATCCTGGATTTGAGGGGTGATGGGTAAGCCAATTCCAATTTGCAAACACATTCACCGAAAGGGGTTGGTTGACTTGATTGACAATCTCATCATGGTGTTGGGGACCATCAGTTTTATGGAATGGAAACAATACGCAAGTGCCAGGCGAATTATAGATGCATGCACATCCAAGCGTAGAAATTCTAGTTTCGAAAACCCTAGTCCGGGGTTGCTCCTGGGTTTGGTTAAAGGTATGGGGATCTGAATCCATGTTTAAAGGAGCCTGAAATTCCTCACTGCTTTGCACAAACTTTGGACCTTTGGGCAAGGGGTTTTCCAACTTTGACTGCTTGGCGAGATCGACAGGCGAATGGGTATGATTGTCAATTGCAGTGATTTGAAAGATGTCAGTAGGCTTTGTATCAATTTGGTCAAATGTTTGCGCACTGACAGATTGATAATCCAACATGTCAAAATCTCCAGATTTGCCAGGATGGGGTGAATTCGACGCGTTTATGCTGGAAGGAGCATGCTCCTGGGGAATTTTCATTTCAGAAACGTTTGGAAGAAGCTGATGCGTTTTGATTTTCTGGTGGGTACTTGAATCTTCCGAAAGCGAATCATCGAATTCAGGTGTCTTCATAGGGTCGGCCAAGAGATCCGAGTGATAGTCCTCTGTGGTACGATTGAACATGTTTTCAGATAAGCAAGGATCACTGTAATCATTGATTTGATCGAATTGGGTACATGAGATGTCAGGTTCCCCGAGAGTTACTGACTGGGATGGATCAATAGAGGGAACATCTTGAAGTTGTTCAGATGGGGAATCACTCCTATGGCTGTCTAAAGATCCCAAGTGAGAAAAATCAGATTTAAAAGATTCATCGATTTTGGACTGTGATTGAGAAACACCATCTGCATGCTTATGATTGTCGCCAATACCAGTATAAGGCAATTTTGAATGTCTCGAAGAAATTACTGGTGAGGCGGGATCAAGAAACAACCTAGGAAATAATGAACGAAAAGATTGAATCGCAGGGGCGTTAACCACACGAGGCTTTTCAACACGCACATTAGTGTCGTTCAGAGGACACAATGATTTGACAGGCCTTGTAAGGGAATAAACTTTATGCGGGGTAAGAGTCGATTCATAATACGTATGTAAACCAGATTCATAGTCTGAATGTGAACTTGATTCATTATCCGAATCTGAACCGGATTCGTAATCCGAATGTGAAACATATTCGTCACCCGAATCTGAACAAGATTCATCATCCGAATGTGAACCAGATTCATAATCTGAATGTGAACCAGATTCATAATCTGAATGTGAACCAGATTCATGACTAAGTCCAGGGAGACATCGAGTGGGCTCCGGGTAGGTTTCATGAACCTAGAGAGGTAATGAGCCACGGAGAGGTAATGAGCCACCGTGGTTTTCAAACTCTGATTCAACACTTGGCAGGTGAAAGATTCCAAGGTAATGGAATAGGCTCTTATCCTCTTTCCAAGCGCATATGTTGTAATGACTTTCAAGGTCACAACTCCACTCCCATTAAACTCAGAAGAGGGGCGAGAATATCACAACTAGAAACACTCTCCCTGAAGGCCCGAATGAGGTCCGGACTCCTGGGAGAATGCCAAGGGGAGCATTAGGACCAGACATCGAACAACCGGTAACTTGGTGATCATAGGGAACACCGGGATCTAACCGAGATTGCTCATGGAAGTGAGAATCGTGATAATTAACCGTTCACTTAAACATTTCCATCAACATCCTCCTTTCACAGAAACTCAAACAATAATGAATAAATCGATAGAGAACTCATCTAAAGATTCCTGAGGTTCCATTTTGATGTCATTTATCTTTAGTAAAACGTTATGAAAATCATACCTGTGAAAAGCTTGTTGTAATTCACTAGCGAGTTGTTCAAATGAATGGATGGAAGATTCCAGCAAAGTGCAGCACCATTGCTTAGCGTGACCTTCGAGGGTGAGGAAGAAAAGCAAACAAAACAAACCCTCATCGTCAATTTCATAGCACTCACCAACGTCACAAAAATCTGAACAGTGTTGGGTTATGGACACCCCATTTTCACCATTGAATTTTAACTGGGACAAGTGATAAATAAGTTCATCAGAGATGTAGTATCCAGGCTCATAAAACTCCGACAAACATCTCGAGAGAATGATTTGGGAACGAGCCGTTACAGATATTAGATTAACTGCAGGCTTTAAGGGCTCAGCTTGTCATCTGGCCCCCCTTTTTCGTTAACCAGATGGTCGGAGGTTCGGCCCTCCTTCTAGCGCCAAATCTGTTGACGGGAAAATTTGTCCGGCCAACAGTAGGGGATCTCCCCGGTAGAAAGTCCCAATTAGACCTTGAACCGTTTGGAGTAGGGATCCCGTCCGGGGTGTGGGTCCGGCTACCACTTAAGATGACTTTCTTTCGGTCTCAAAAGAACCAGTTTGAACCTGCGGACATACACTTATTCACATAATACAGAATACAAGATTGATATGTTAAACACGAATCAACACTATGCGTAGCAAGATTATAGATAAAGCACGTTCACCTCAAGAGATGTCATTAGCAACACATCTTTTGTGGGGTAATGCTTGTAAGGTAGTCTGATCACAAAAGAAATAGTTCTTTATGATAAGATACCTCTTTACTTCCTGAAAGATAAAACGAAATGCTAACAAAATAGTTCATTAACATTCATTAATAGAACATATGATAAAATGAACATCATTGATACAACACGGATAGCCATGACGCATAAACGATGACATGAAGAGTGCAGCTTCATTAATCATAGGATGTTCTGAAACTGTACAAGGAATACACACAGTGTTCGCATAGCAAAACACATCATAACCATAGGGTGTTTTAACAAGAATCTATATTCATATGCTCAAGTGTATAATCTTTCAATACAATGCCATGTAGCTCTTGAGTTTCCAAAAAAGAAAAGCCCATTTACAAGTTCCCGGAGGAAATATTTATAGGGCAAAGCTTGCCCTCTGGGGTTCCTGACTTTTCAGCTTCCCGACGGTTGGGCTTTCTTGCAACCCAGGGCAATGTGCGACCTGCGACCTCAGTGAATATGCGACCTGCGACCTCATTGGATTTGCGACCTGCGACCTCGGCAGATGTTGCGACCTGCGACCTTGGGCAGTTGTGCGACCTCGCGACTTGCGACCTTGCGACCTCCTTGGATTTGCGACCTCGCGACCTAGGCAGATGTTGTGACCTGCGACCTTGGGCAGTTGTGTGACCTCGCGACCTGCGACCTTGCGACCTCCTTGGATTTGCGACCTCGCGACCTTGGGCAGTTGTGCAACTTCGCGACCTGCGACCTGGCGACCTCCTTGGATTTTCGACCTCGCGACCTAGGCAGATTTGCGACCTGCGACCTTATTGGATTTGCGACCTGCGACCTCGCGACCTAGGAAGATTTGCGACCTGCGACCTCCGCAGATTTGCGACCTGCGACCTCAGCAAATTTGCGACCTGTGACCTTGGGCAGATCAGTGAGTTCCTTGGAGTTTCGCCAACATCTACTTGTTTTGAAAATGGTCTCCTTGTTTGCTGGGGAAAACCTTGGCTCTTATGTGCAAACAGAGAGGTTCTTCCCTCTGGGGTTCCTGACTTTTTTGCTTCCCGACTGGGACTTCCTCGTTAACCCGCATTTTCAGGACTGCGACCCGAGCCGTGAGCCGCGCACCTCGCGACCTAGTCGCCGGGTTGTACGCGCCGCTTTCCGGCATTTACCAAGGTGCCACTGCGACCGGCGACCTCCTCCGCGACTTGCGACCCGGGCAATGTGCGACCTTGCGACCTCCTGGGATTTGCGACCGCGACCTTATCGGATTTGCGCACTGCGACTCCCTGGGCATGGTGCAACCTCGCGACCTCCGACCTTGCGACCTCTCCTTGATTTGCGACCCTCACACCTAGAAGATTTGCGACCACGACCTTTATTGATTTTATGACCAAGACTTTACTGCGACCTAGGAAGATTTGCGACCTGCGACCTCCGCAGATTTGCGACCTGCGACCTCAGCAAATTTGCGACCTGTGACCTTGGGCAGATCAGTGAGTTCCTTGGAGTTTCGCCAACATCTACTTGTTTTGAAAATGGTCTCCTTGTTTGCTGGGGAAAACCTTGGCTCTTATGTGCAAACAGAGAGGTTCTTCCCTCTGGGGTTCCTGACTTTTTTGCTTCCCGATGGTTGGACTTCCTTGCGACCCAATATTTTTGTGACCTGCGATCTGAGCCGTTGTTGCGACCTGCGACCTAGTCGCTGGGTGTAAGGATTCTGGACACCACATATCTCCACAATGGTATGATATTGTCCACTTTGGGCCTAAGCCTTCATGGCTTTGCTTATGGGCTTTACCCCAAAAGGCCTCATACCAATGGAGATATTTGTCCATCCTTATATACCCATGATCCTCCCCACTTCTAGTCAATGTGGGACTTTGGTCGTATACCCAACAATCCTCCCCTCGAACAAAGGACCATCGAGCCTCCCCTCAAACGATTATCCATCCGTCCACTCTCTACCAACCAGGATTCTCCGCTCCAATGCGTTGGAAACACACGCCTTACATGGAGCACCACCTGCCTCAAGAGCTTGCTCTATCCCAGGTCAACTCCTCTTCACCGTGTTGGGACCAGGACATGTCCATGAAGAATCCGGAGCATACCGCCTGTCTAACCGAGCTCATCCATGGATCCCATCGTGATATTACCGGGGCCCACCACCTTCGTTCGGCATTCGAGGATTCATCCACTTCGCTAACTTCGGGGCATGGCTCCGATACCACTTGTAAGGATTCTGGACACCACATATCTCCACAATGGTATGATATTGTCCACTTTGGGCCTAAGCCTTCATGGCTTTGCTTATGGGCTTTACCCCAAAAGGCCTCATACCAATGGAGATATTTGTCCATCCTTATATACCCATGATCCTCCCCACTTCTAGTCAATGTGGGACTTTGGTCATATACCCAACACTGGGTCGCTAGGTCGCGCCGTCGGGCATTTACCAAGGGGTGCGACTTCGCGACCTGGCGACCTCCGCAACTTGCGACCCGGGGCAATGTGCGACCTTGCGACCTCCTGGGATTTGCGACCTGCGACCTTATTGGATTTGCGACCTGCGACCTCGGCAGTGGTGCAACCTCGCGACCTCCGACCTTGCGACCTCCTTGGATTTGCGACCTCGCGACCTAGGAAGATTTGCGACCTCATTGGATTTGCGACCTGGACTCGCGTAATGTTGCGACTGCGACCTTGGGCAAGCTTGTGCGACCGCGACTGGCACCTTGCGACCTCTTTTGGATTTGCGTATCGTGACCTCAGATTTGCGACCGCGACCTCAAGCAGATTTGCGAATTGCGACCTCACTCGATTTGCGACTCCACATGACAAAAGAGATTACAATTCACCTAAAAGAATTTGCGACCTGCGACCTCAGCAGATTTGCGACCTGTGACCTCAGCAAATTTGCGACCTGCGACCTTGGGTAGATCAGTGAGTTCCTTGGAGTTTCGCCAACATCTACTTGTTTTGAAAATGGTCTCCTTGTTTGGGGAAAACCTTGGCTCTTATGTGCAAACAAAGAGGTTCTTCCTGCAATAAAATAACCCAGGTTACATGTCTTCATGATTTGAATAATAATAATAATGGGGCAACATTAATTAATTGCACAAACAAAATGATGACATTAGACCCCTGTGTGGAATATTACAACATCATAATTATTCTTTGATAATGGTGCCCACGGATAAATATGAGACTAGCAAATGTAACAGAGGTATTCAAACCACATGCTTAATGACCTACAACGACATGGCCTTCAAAAGTTTCCCATTTAAAAGTATGCGTGGCAATCTCATTACACATGACGCGACTGCGATAAGAGTGTTCGGTCGTATGCCAGATGATCTCCTCCACATATGGCGTGATTGCAGCGAAAACATCGAGTCATGGTGATGAGACAACTCATGAGGGATTAGAGATAGGTCGGTGGGATGTCGTTGGCTGCGGGTTAGGTGAAAGACTTTAACGCCTAGGCGAGCAGAGGGGGAACCCGAAATTTTAAATATACCCAAAATTTTGGGTGGTGTTGTAGCGGCTACAACA
>JAXQQM020060975.1:0-228882 GCA_034641835.2 Pinus albicaulis
AAAAACTTAGATAAGGCCTCTCTTCAAACATGCATCAAAAGCTTTAAGTAAGAAGAATGAAACCAAGTGTTCCCCCAACTCAAGAAAAAAACCAATATTAGATGCAAGATCTTAACTACAAGTTCCAAATGTCATGGTGATATGCTAACAATAGTAGATGTTGACTCTATATCACCCTCTATCCATGAAAGTCTCCAAGAATCCATTTCTTCAATGCATGAGAATGAAAATCCACATAGAGTGATTTAGACAAAATTTATAGGGTTTTCTTAATCACATTATCAACCATTTATTTGTATTCAATTACTAAGATTAGATCTCCGAAATTAATGTGTTGTGGGAAAGTTATAAGGAAGCACTTGGTTATGGTTGGATACAACCAAGCTTGTATGAAAATACCTTCATAGTAAATATTTAGTTAGTGGAAATATGGTGGCATATAAAATTTATGATGAATGGTGAATACACAAACAAATTTCCATATCCCTTCCCATTAGAAAACAATCAAAACATTTTCCGTTACATATGAGACCTCAGACACATTTTACATGGGATGTAATTCAACAACCATTCTATTGCCAAGCTACAATTTGGGCTTATAACTTGTTTTCATTATCCATATGGGTTAGGTGATTGAGGAGTCTTTCCTTTACCTTATCAAATAATACAGTATTCACTCGCAATGTCAATCTTAATGGGAGTAGGCTTCTAAGCTTGTCTTCACATGATTGTTTTTCTTTGTTTGCAACTAACTTTTCTTACTTGCAAATTGTATTATCTTTGTAGGTATGACCACTTAATTCTAGATATGATAGGAGCATCAATTATGTCATTATATTGCTCATCAAAACGACAAAAAAAAAACATTATAATACTTCCATAAACTACCTAAAATAATTCATCCAAGTCATATAACCATATACACTCAACTAAATCATCATCATCATCATCATCATCGTCATCGTCATGAAAAAATGAGAATACTAAATATGTTTGAGAAATATTCCAACATGTCTTTCTAATAGTACGTAACCAAGATATATATGCATGAAATAACATTAATAACCATGTCAATGTCATAAAATAAAAATGTAAATAAGTTCTAAAACATATCATTGATATAGCCTTAATGCACATTAGGAAGACTCCCTATAGTTCTCTAGTAGGCTAGTAGGTCAACTACAAAGTTTGGCATTCAATAATCCTTAAAGTTTTAGTAAAAAATTCCATGTATTTATTTTTTACAACACTTCATAATTATTGGAGTATTGACTAGTTTGAGGGTCAATAATGAGAAGTTTGTCTTGGTCAATATTTTATATTTTAACTTTAGGGCTTAACATTCAATAGGTACGATACTATCTTCCATGAGGAGAATGGAATAAGGGGCATTGATTTTAATTTAATGTTGTAAGCAATCAATTATTTTCATATTTATTTAATTTTATTCCAAGTTTAGTAGGATATGCGTCCAACCCCAAATCTCACAAACTTAAACCCATAAATCAATAATATTATGTGGATAAATAAAAATTTTAATTTTTTATTCCAATATCATATTTATACTTTTAAAATAGGATGGATATATGTATGGAGTGGTGTGGTGTCACATGGTTTATAATCATGGATATTATCTGCTAAAGAAGTGGCCACTGTACTTTGCTTCTTGCAACTCCAGGAAACTGCAGCTGACCCCATGTTCATTAAGTAACCTGAGTTTGATGCCGTATCATCAATACTGCCAGCAAAGTCGGCATCTGAAAATCCACCAAGTACAAAATTTTTAGTCTTTTTGTAAAGAAGACCAAAATATTTTGTTCCTTGGATATATCAAAGAACTCTTTTGGCTGCATTCCAGTGGCTATCTAATGGTTCCTGCATAAAACGTGAAATAATATTGACTGCATAAGATAGATCAGGATGAGTGGTTGTCAAATAAATCAAGCTGCCAATCAACTGTCTGTAAGTCGTGCTGTCCACTTTTTCCCCCCCTTCAAATTTTGAAAGTTTTAAGTTTTGTTCCATAGGGGTAAGGACAGGCTTACAATCCTGCATTCCAAATCGCTGAAGAATTTATGCTGCATATTTACTCTGGGAAATGAAGATCTGATGTGGACGTTGGAATACTTCAACCCCAAGATAGTAGTGAAGTAGTCCCAAATTTGTCATCTTAAAACCTGCATGCAACTCCTTTTTCACCTGTTCAATGTGATCATCATTGTTTCCTGTAATGATCAAATCATCAACATACATAATGAGAATGACCAGTTATTTTCCCTGTTGGCACACATACAAAGTATCATCAGATTCACTGCGATGAAAACCAACTTTGCGAAGGTATTCATCCATTTTGGCATACCAGGCGCGGGGAGCTTGTTTTAATCCATAGAAAGCCTTGATTAATCTGCAGACTTTATGTTCGTGCCCTTTAACTTCAAACCCTAGTGGTTGTGTCATGTATACATCTTCCTGTAAGTCCCCGTTGAGAAAAGCGCTTTTGACATCCATTTGATGAACTTTCCACCCTTTCTGAGCTACTAAGGCAAGTGTAAGGCGGATGGTGTTCCATTTGGCTGTGGGAGCAAAGGTCTCCTCATAATTGATCCCTTCCTGCTGTACAAATCCTTTAGCAACAAGGCGTGCTTTATACTTGTCAATATCACCATTTTGCTTGTACTTAATTCGATAAACCCATTTGCATCCAATAGGTTTAACATGCTGAGGACAATCAACAAGTTGCCAAGTGTTGTTGTCTTGAACTACCTGATATTCATCAACCATTGCTTGTTGCCATGCTTTATGTTTTACTGCCTATTGAAAAGAAGAAGGTTCAGTAAAATCATTTGCTATCAAAGCAAAATTGCCTTCATTTTGTTTTGATGCCCTTGTTCCTGTTTTGTTTTGTTCATTAGGCCTTACATCTTTCAATAGTTGAACTGCCCATTTTGGAAGTTTTTGCTCACTTGTTTGAGGTTCTGAGAAGTCTCCGTCATTGTAGAGAGGATTAATGTAAACTGATGTTCGTCGTTCAGGAGGTGAATCTGGAGAATTACTGTCAGAAGAACTGCTGCTGATTGGAGACGCTGATGAACTACTAGAAGACCCAAATTTTGTTGAAGTAGATGGACTGGATGACTCATATTCAGAGGAAGGAAAATCAAGTTCATACCAATTTGGTGAAGTTGGTTGACTTTGCATATTTCCTTTCCTTTTACTGCCTTTAGTTTCTAACTTGTGAAGAAGACTTTTGATTTCTTCAGCACTCTTACTCTCTGTTTCATCAAAAATGACATCCCTGCTCACAATAAATTTTCCATTTGTCAAAAGATGATACCCTTTCTTTTCATCTGAATAGCCAATCATGGTGCATTTCAAACTTCTTGAATCAAGCTTAGTTCTCTTTTCTTTGGGAACTAAGGCATAACAGATGGATCCAAAAACTCGAAGATGTTTAACTTTAGGTTTGAAACCAAACCAAGCTTCATAAGGGGTGATTCCTTCTAACGAAGCAGTTGGAGATCTGTTTCTGAGATAGACAGCTGTATGGATTGCTTTTGCCCAATATGTTGGACTTAACCCTTTGAAAGTTAACATGGATCTCGCCATGCCTAACAATGTGCGATTCATCCTTTCTACGACTCCATTTTGCTGTGGAGTGTAAACATTTGTAAGATGCCTTCTGATGCCATTTTTACTGCAATAAGTTTTGAATTCATTTGAGTTGAATTCTCCCTCATTATCTATCCTGAGAGTACCTATCTTTTCTTTGGCTTCATTTTCAACAAGTTGTCGAAATATTTTAAACTTCTCAAATGCTTCTGACTTGTTTTTCAAGAAGTAAACCCAAGTTATTCTACTGAAATCATCAATAAATAGCAAGAAATATTTGCAACCACCTAATGAATTTTGTAGTGGACCACACACATCACTGTGAACTAGTTGCAGCAGCCTGTTTGCACGCCATGTACTTGTTGGAAAACTTTCTCGACTCTGTTTGTCATAAATGCAAGCTTCACATTTTGCATTTTCCTTATTGAAAGTCGGAAGTCCTTTAACCATTACTTGTTTCTGCAATTGAGAAAGACTGTTAAAATTCAAATTTCCATATCTTACATGCAATAATCTTATAGGTGAAATTCTTGTAGTAACTGCCCCTGCAAAATCAGAATGCCTTGGAATAACTGTCCCTTTCATCCTTAACAGTTTTTCGTCTTCATATCCTGTCATCACTGTTTGGAAGTTCTGTTTCACTGAATTAATCTTAACTAAGCCATCTTCCATAATTATTTGATGTCCTACTTGTCGAATCATGACCAAAGACAACAAATTTTTCTTAAAGGTGGGAACATACCACACATTGGAAATCAATTTTTCTCCAATGTCAGGGAGAAAAACTTTGACTGCACCTTTTCCATAAGGCGTATGTTTTGTATCATCTACTAGAAAGATGGAGTTAAGATGGCACTCTTGAAAATTCCAAAAGAAATCTCGTCGACGGGTCATGTGCTAAGTTTCTCCTGAATCCAAAATCCAAGCATCTTCATAATCACTCTTAACATAAGAGGAAAGTTGGATTGCTGGTGAAGAAGTGAAGACATATTCTGAGTCATTATCATCTTGATCTTGATCATTTGCAAACTGTGCTGAAGGCTGTTGAAACTTAGAAATTTTATTGATAGATGTGCGACAATCTGAAGCATAGTGACCAACTCTGTTACATCGCCTGCAAACAATTTGACTTAAATCAGTGCCTCTTCCTTGAGACTGTACTCGACCTCTGCTTTGTCCTCTGTTTTGATATTTTCCTCTTTCGGGATTCTGTCCTGTGCCTTGCTGAGATCCTCTATTTTGATTGTTGCCTCTGCCTTGAGAATTTTTTCTGCCTGAATTTGAGCCTCTATTGGAGTTGTTTCCTCTGTGTTGACTGCGACCACGACCTTGCACTGCTTGATTTTGATTAAAAATACCTTTGCCTTTGTTTTTGGAATTGTCAGCTGGGGAGTTTCTAGTACTGGCTTCTGTGAGAAAAACATCTTCACCAACTTTCTTTTTCTTCCCAAAATTTTTATCATGTTGAGTCAACATTTCGCAAAGCTCATCAAAATTTAGCTTTTATAACTTTCCAGTGAGCTGTAGAGTTTCTAAAAAATGTGTGTAGGAAGAAGGGAGCCCAACAATTAAAATTGTGACCATAAAACTATCATCAACTACTTGAAAACCAGCATTAACAATTTCCTGCTTAATATTCTTAAGTCTGGAGATGTATTCAAGAATATCTCCTTCTTCAGTCAATTTTTGATGCAACAATTTTAATTGTAGATCAACTCTTTTTGATTGAGGCTGAGTATCAAACAACTCTTTAAAAGTTCTCAAAGCAGACCAAGCATCTTTAGCATTTTCGATATGGACATACATTTCATCATTGACAGAGGATTTAATGAGAGCTAATGCTTTGGCGTTTTTAACTTCCCATTTTTCTAGCGCAGCTACATCTATAGGTTTATTTGGCTTAACATCTCCATCAAAAATATCATGCCATAATTCATTATAAACAAGAGTGCTTTCAATGAGGCGTTGCCATGTTTTGTAAGATTTTGAGCCTTCAAGTTTGTCAGAATCAGAAAAGAAATTAATCAACTTAGACATTGTAGTGTTAAGACTTCACACCACGAATCAAGCTCCAAAAGATATCAAGATGTGCAACACAACAACAACACACGACGCAAAAAACGAACTATCGGGGCTTGGCCTTGACCCTCGAATAGTCGTCGAAACAGGAGAAAATTGACTGAGCATTGCACTTGGCTCTAGTTAATTTCTCAAATTTTTACAAGGCAACTTTCAAAATTTGACTTTTTACAATGGTGCTTTTGCACAATCTGGTAAAAAAAATTACCCCCCCTCAAAGTAAAATTACTTTGAGTCACACTTTCACTCCATAAACAAATTTACAAAACACAAATCTCCTTATTACTCCAATTACAATGCTTCAAAAAATATTTCTACTTATTCAACTTATTCCTCCAAATAAAATATGATTTTAATTGCAAATCACAATTATAAATTTAAAAAACACTCCAATTACAAAAAAATTACTTTAATAACTCCTTTGCAATTAAAATCACATTAAACGCAGAAGTCGATGATGTTGATATGATGATATGACTTTTGGACTTACTTCCAATTAAAACACTATCGATGCTAATTAAAAACGCTGTTGAATGCTGCTGGCTCAATTTAAAACATTGAAAGTGCAGAAAACGCTGGATTTCAACTCTGGATATCAATTAAGTACGGCTTCAATTGAACGCTGGCTTTTCAAATCGTAGAACAACACTTGATAGCTAAACATGCAGAACACTGGTTGAATGGCTCTTTCATGGCATCTATGCTTCATTCAACGCTGGTTCAAAATTGATTGTTCAAAATCGATTTTCTTACCAATTGCAGATTTCAAAATTGATCCTCTAATTGCAGATTGCAAATCGATCTTTCAATTGCAGATTGAAAGTGCAGAAGTGAAAATATACAGCGCAGAAAGTGAAAAATCGATATTAGAATCGACATTCAGATTTGATGAATTGATATTGCAGACCATTAATTTGTTGTTTCAACGCTACTATTGCATAACACTGGTTCAAAGTGTTGGTTTCAAAACGCTGGTAAACTATTTTTAAAAAGGTTGTTTCAACGCTGGCATTGCTGAATCGATATTTCAGAAAACATTGTTCTCTAAATCGATTTACAGAATCGATGTTTGAAGATGTTTTTCATGAAATAACTTTTACAAAATTAAAATATACAACACTTTTATATAGCGCTTTCCTCTAAATTATACAGCGCTTTATACAAAATTCTTATAAACTAATTCAATCAAAAAAAAAAAAAAAAACCCTGGCAAGAGCGCTCTCCTTTTTTTTGTTCACTCAAACAAATTAAAAAAAAGTCACACAGATTTGCAGTGGCCCCTTTAAAAAATGATTTTAGAATTTGCAGATCTAAAATCAATAAAAATAAAATTGCAAATTTCATACCAATCTTTTGTTGATCACTTCAACGGAGTTGAGTTTTCCACGACCTGATAGAGTTGGAATCTCCTCCTCATAACGTTACCGTGGCTCTGATACCACATGAAATATTATAAGTGTTCAGACACACAACTTTATTGATCAAGCAAAAATATTACAGGGCAAATTACAGGAGTTTACACACGTAAACTCACTCTCACATTCTCTCATTACACATTACAATGAAAATAGGAAACTAACCTATTTATGAGCTCTATGCTCTAACTTAATCTATTTATGGATCACTTGGAAAATAAACAAGTGTCCATTTACAATAAATGAGATTCTAACCAAACTACTAAATTTTCTCCTAACTTAGAGCCTAGGAAACGACTCTTTTCTAGAGTCCTAATTTTTATTAACAAATTTCTAATTCTAAATATCTCACAAATATATTAAATATTCTAGAATAATAATTATTAATTTAATATCTTAAATTAATAATTATTTTATTCAAATACTATAACCTATGATAAAATTATTTTTGGATCATCTAACAGAGGATGCACCACATGAGAAGACGTGATTGGTTGGGTGCCTTCAATTTCCAGAGTGATTGCCACCACCAGTGTTTAGTAAGTGGTTCCCTCGGCCGACTGATAGTGACATATCTAGCTTTAGGTGAGTAATTTCCATAGGGTGCGAGAGCCCGAAGAAGATCATCCTCATTGTCAGTCAATCTGATGTGTGAAGCCTGTAATGCCCAACTGAATCTATCCCAATGATGGTGTCACTCCAAAATTATCCCCAAAACCGGCACTGATATCCACCCTTGTGATAGCTAGTTGGTCATCAGAGGATCAGCCACTTGCAAGAGATGGTGGTACCTAGCATTGACCAGTCGTTGAATGGTGTCCTGGGTTAATTTATAATTTGATCTGCTTCCCACCTAATAATCCATCCCTAGTCGGACCTGAGTATCGGCACCAATTTGCCAAGTCAAACCTTGTTGAATGAGATGAGTGTATTTAAAAATAGCCTTCGAGATGATCGAGGAACCGGGGCAGGGGAGAATGACACCTCTGATCCAGTCCAATGTAGATCAAGGTGCAATGTAAATGGAGACAATGACCTCTTTCCACAAACTATTTCCCTTAACGATGTGCCAACCCAATTTAGCAGAAAGGGCAGTAGAAAATAAGGAGAGATCCTTAATACCCCATCCATCCCACTCCTTCGGAAAACTGATTCTGTCCCAGTCAACCCAAATAAATGTTCGCTCACGTCCAGAATTACGCCAAAGGAATTGTCAGAAAATTTGTTGTATACGATTGGTAACACCTTTGGGGAGCCACACAAGTGACATCCAATAGACTGGAATGGCTTCCAGAACAGATTTTATTAATACCAATCTTCCAGCCCTCGAGAACCACCTATGCTGCCAAATGTTGATTATGCATTCGACTTTGGCAATCAGCCTGTTCCAGTCCTTGATTAGATAATCATTTGGATTTAGATGGAACCCAAGATATTTTAATCCATGCTCAATAATTCTATGTTCAAATGGGAAGAACCCCATGGCATGTGTATGCTCTTGTTCCGACACCCTTGTCAATATAATGGTAGACTTGTCGTGATTCGGAGACATGCCAGTAGCCTTGCAGAAAGTCTTGAGAATGTTGGAAAATGTGAGAAATCCTGACAAGAACCATTCAAAAATATAATAACATCATCAACAAATAATAAATGAGTCAGACGGATGAATTCATTTAATCTTATACCCTGAATATTCCCATTCACTTTTTTCTGATGCATCAGGGTGGAGAGGCCCTCCATAACAAGGATGAAAACAAGGGGCGAGAGTGGACAACCTTGTCGGAGACCTCTGCTAGCATGGAAGAAATCAGTAGCAGCCCCATTGATCAGAATACTAAAGGATGCATGCATGATGCATCCCATAATCCAATTGATGAATATGGGAGGGAATCCAATATGGAGGAGAATGAGGTGAATGTAGTTCCAGTCAACATGATCAAAAGCTTTTGCAAGGTCAATTTTGAGGATGGTACTCTGAAGTTTTTTGGTTTTTATCGATTGCAGAATTTCTTGAGCAGTGCCAATGGCTTCATGGATCTGTCGATGGTGTAGGAATACAAATTGTTCCTTGGCAATATGCGAAGATTGAATAGGTTTAATGCGATTGGCAATGATTTTGGAGATAATTTTGTAAATGCAGTTACACAGAGAGATAGGTCGGAAGTCATGAAATGAAGTAGGATGGTCCAATTTGGGAATCAGAGCAGTGAATGTGGAATTAAATCCATCATAGATCCGACCTGATCTTCTACTTTCTTCAATGATCAGAAGGAGGTCTCGACCAATAATTTCGAAGAAATGGAGAAAAAATTCAATAGGCCAACCACCAGGTACAAAAATTTTGTCCTTTTTGAACCAATTCAAAACCCCTTCAATTTCGCCCATGGAGACTGTGGCATTTAGAATCTCCAAATACTCTGCATCAAAAAATCTATGAAAGTTCCTAGCAATGAGCATAATGTCCTGCAAGTTGATGTTGCGGGGTGCTTTGTATTGATTTGAAAAGTGCCAGATTCCCATATCCGCAAGCTGTGCATGGGATTTGGCCACGAATCTAGTGTGATCTGTTAATTCCCAGATAGTATTGATATTTCTCCCGCCTTGTGCACATTGCTGGAAGAACTTGGTATTAGCATTGCCAGCCTGCATCCAGATAGCTCTGCTTTTCAATCTCCATTACTCCTATTTTTTACAAAGGAGGGTAGCTTTAATGGTTTCCAGTGCAATCAGTAGCTCTTTGGAATCTGCGCTTCTAAAACCCAAGTACTCAGAATCAGTGAGCTGAGATATTTCCAATTCCACCCTGTTGAGTTCCTCCATCTCAAGCTTTTTTTTCCTCCGAGCCCAACTGATAGTGAGTGATTTGATACGGTTGAGGTTATCATTGAAAACCCGAGCAGGTTCAATCTCGGGGAGTTGATTACAAAGCTTCCACTCCTTAGTTACCAATGATTGGAATTCTGGTTCAAGTAGCCAGCTAGAATTGAATTTAAAAGGGGCTGGGGGTTTCTGATCACCTGCTTGAAATTCCAAATATATAGGGGAGTGGTCTGAGGCGCCTCCCACGCACACCCATTGTCTATTCCTATCCATGAGGTGATGGAGAGGGAGCTTGATGAGGAATATATCAAGGTGATGAGTGAGCGCAGCCTCCCCTGTATGCTTGTTTCTCCAAGTAGGTTGCTTTCTTTGAATGCCAATATCAATTAGCTCGGAAAATTCCAGAAGATTGGCAAAATAATCAGATAGAGGGTCCAGAATGGCCAGAGGTCCCCATGATTCCGAGATTCCAATGAAAAATTTTAGATCCCCCCAGGATAATATTGTTTTTTTGCGGGAGAGAACAATGCATCAAGGAGGCCTAGAATACCTCTCTATTATTGCAGGGACCATAAACATTAATCAAGGGTATGGGTGAATCAAATTCACAGTGAGTAACGTCCACCCCAATGGTACCCACCCGTCCCCAGCAGTTAAGTACATGGGTGGTTTTGTTGTTAATGCCCACAGCACAGCCACCCGATCTTCCTCGAGCATCAATGGTTATAAAAGTCCAATCTGGAAGTAGTGTACAAAGAGTAATGGAAACAGCCTCCCCCTCACCCAATGTCTCTTGCAGGAAAATAGCGTCGATGTGCGAAGTGTGAAGAAGTCTTCGGAGGGCCAGTTTCTTGTTAGGGTTGGCAAGACTCCGACAATTAAATGATAGACAGATCATGATGTAACCAAATCTTTGGGTTTCCTTACTCTAAGTACCCTTAATAATGTGGATTGAGTCCCCACATCCACTTCTAGGTTGGCTCTGCGAATAGCTTTTGATAATTCTGATGGTCTTCCTCTTGGTGTGGCTATATGGGGGTTCGATACAAGTCTAATTCCAAACTTAGACAAGTGTGGCACAATAACGGATGATTGCAGAAAATACTGGTGGCTGGTAGAGGTCGATTCGGATGAGAGAGAAGGCGACACAATTTAGGAAGCAGCCAATGTGTGGGAGATGATATGTGAGATGGTGGGGGCATCGAAGCAACTGGACAGCTAATGGAATTTAATGTTGATATATGGTGGTGACCAACAAAAGACAGATGTGATGCAATAAGAGAGCAAATAGAATAGGGGAGCGAAGATGTACCTGAGATAGGAGTTTTTTCTCGCTGAGGATTGATGGCAGCTTGGCAGTGAGTCTGAGCATGAGTGATCGGCCATGACGACAATGATACTGCAGTTGACGAAGGAGAGCAAACTGGGTGGTCCGCCTGTGTATAAGCAGGGCTGGGCGGATCCATTTTTGTGCCCGTGTGCACAACATTCTTGATGAGAGGTGCTGCTCCTCCAATGAGTGGACACTCCTTGCAGATATGTCCAACCGCATGACAAAGCCGGCACCGGAATGGAATCCCTTCATAATCCAGTAGTTGCTGCCAAACCATCCCCTCAAAAAACATGTTGTAGTTGTCATAAAGTCCATCTCTAGTATCCAGGAAGACCAATAAGGGAGCTACAAAGATGTTTCCAGTAACCAAATAGGATCGATCCTGATCAAGGTAGTGTCCAAAATCGCCCCCAATGCTACGAAGAGATTCCTCATTCCAGAACTGAAGCGGTAATCCAGGAAGTCGCATCCAAATCGGACCTGCGCCAGAGTTGTCCTTATTAGGATTGAAAATAGGATCCCATCTCTTCAACAGTACCGGGTGTAATTTTATATGCCAATATTTGGATACGACCCAATCCACCATAGCGGTTAAAGTGAAGGTGAGCGCGAACCATCCACGGTTCATGAGCAGAACCGCCGAGAGCAGTTCCAAATGCTCACCCCATATCTTAGCAATCCAAGTCTTCAACCGAGCAGTGGTGCAATTTCGCCCGCAGACCTTACCCACTAGCACCATAGTTGTTGTTCTTTCAATATTGGCCATACCTCGATCAGGCCCAAAATTGGCATTATGGCTGTGTTGATTCTTGGTGTGACGAGGTTTTTTCTTGCCACAACTTGGGAATTTTCCAACAATGTTCGAATACGGAGCATCCACACCATCAGAGTTAGAGGATAGAATAGTATCCGCAGCCAGCGCAACCACAAGGATGTCCTCAAAACACCCCGATGCCACAATCGATGTGGAAACCCCCAATGATGTGAGGGGTTGCAGAGTATTCTCCACCACTCCAATGAATAAGTCTTCAAATGTGAGCGCATCCACACATATATGCTCGGAGTTGGTCGCACCACCTAGGTCAGTAGCCGCAATGGAATGTATAGGGATATCTAGTGATTCTTGTGCCTGAGTCTCCCAGAGTCGCAACACGGAAGGCAACAAAAGATTGAATAATGGCGAGTTCACCTGGGGAGAAAATGGGTCATTTCCTAGCATAGGTGCGATCGGTTATGACGAAACGACCTGGTCTGGGGTCGGTGTTGACTCCCCGTCCACCATGGCAGCGACCCCATCAAGTGTTATGTTCCCCCAAATTTTGACACCATCTAGGGGGTCAGCCAAATAGTCTAGTTCTTCCTCATAGATGCTCATGACGAAAGGGAAAGCAAGTAACTGCCACCACAGCCTATGGGAGTGATACCAAGTCGCACAATAATCGACATTGAGTGCTAATGAAAAACTCACTGAGAAGGACATCAGACAGTCCAGGGAGTCAAACGACAGATGTGGTGACCTAGTCGAAGCAGGTAAAACAATATGCACAAGGGCGCCAATAATGATGAAGTGGGGAACAAGGGAGATAAAACAATGGTCGAAGTCATAAGCTGCCATCGATGGGCCTAACGAAACCCCGAAAGAAGAGATGAAAGGTGAACATAACCCGCGATTGACGACTTGTGCCCCCAAAATATAGCCAACACCTATCAGCCCGTGTCCAAAAACGATAGTCAAGGAGTCTCAATGGAGACCGCCAATCCATGGCGGTGCCATGGCAACCTGCAACAACCCAATAACCGCGGCACTAGGGTTTCTCACATCCTTGTTTTATCCCCATAAATCTATTCATGTGTTAGATATATTATGTGTGCGGAATCTAACATACAATCATAACACAAGTATAATGCTCAATCTTCAATTTTCGTCCATCTCATGTGCAAGAGTCCAATCATCACATCATTATTACCTTGCTACTATATTATGTCACATTCATATAATTACAATAATGCTCATAAAGATGTACACTAGGATATGGAAAAGGGGACCCATGGTCCACCCACAATTATTAGTATGTAAGCTTCACAAATACATTACAATGCTGCAAAATATCCAAAATCTAGGCCCTCTGCCTACTCCCCCAAAATATACAACAAAAATTTCTTAGTTTGCTCCCAATTGAAACCCTCAAATTTACATGCAAAACACCCTACCCAATCTTCCCTTTGGTTCACACCTTCAATTGTGAAAGATACTTTGGTGTATGGTGTATGGTTATCAAAATAAGGCCTCAAAATCTCGACCTATTACTGCAATCACAAATCCAAACCCTTAGCTACTATCCTCATCCAACTTGTGTGCAAAACTTCCTCTCCAACTTTATTCGATTTGGTTTAGTTCTCTTCTCTACCTGTGAGGGGAGGCCAAACCTCAAATTTGGTTCTTCTCTCCTTTGTGGCTTGGACCTATGGCATGGTTCATATTTTACTTTTCATTGCTCCTTCTCTTCTCTTCGAGCTTGCATCCTTCCCTTTTAATTTTTTTCCACAAATCTCCAATATATGTGTGTCTCAAGGGGTACATGAAGGGACGTGTATCACCCAACCGACACATCTCTTCTGTTTTCCGACCCTTCACATTCCTCCAATTGATTCTCTAAATACTTGCATTGATCCATTCTCTCATGAAGTTGGCCCAACACATGCTGAAATATCCAATGTGGTGGTGTGTGGGCTCAATTGAAATGATTGCGTTAACTCATACGATCATACTGGAAACCTCAAAATAGAGTGAGCACTCAACACTTGAGCCAACTCGTCACACTCGGGTGCATACGTCTTGACTGACACAACTCGAGCATAGACACACTTGTCTTAGCTGACACAACTCGAGCATGGGTGCACTTATCTTGATCATCTCAACTCGCTCGGTTAAGAAACCCTAAAATTTAACACAATCATTGCAAATCATGTGATGTGTGTCTCATATTGCGACTCGAATCACCCATCTTTTTTCGCACGTGGGTGCTCAAACGTGAGGGTCTGACATCCTCCGACACTCCAACGATGTTTCCATCCTTGAAAATGCATCCCTGTTCGAAATTTATCCATCACCAAGGTGTTGCATCCTTAAGAACATTGTCCATCAAATTGATAACCCATGCCATCGAACAACCTCTCATCAAAATGCATGAATCATGTGAAGAATGCTCATCTCCTGACACTGCATCAATCCTATGAGATATTGAATGCTCCCACAAGAGTGCCATGTGTTGGATCCTCATGTGTCATCAACTAATAAAGTATTTAAATTGATTGTAGCGTCAACTCCACAAGAACTCAAATAACCCAAATAAGCACCAACTCCCACACAACCCAAATAAGCGCCAAACATGTCACATCCCAAGGCTATCTTCAACATCTCCACACATAAAAATCCTCATATAAAATATGTTCATCTGGAATTACCTTTTCTAGGCATTCCACATATATCTGGACCCGCCACCCTGAGCAAGGAATGATGAGCCCATCTCCAAGAGATCATAGAGAAGATGAGTTGGGGTAGCCTTGAGTACTGCCTCTCCACACTTCAGGCCCAACTCCACCTCTTGAAGATGTACCCTGTTCTCTCAAATACGATCTATACAATCTTGGAAATGGTCCTCCTACTCCTGGAATGACACCTCCAAAACTGTCTACAATATATCTCCATAATGGGGGATATGAACCTATCCTAGCCTCAATCTCCTCAATCAATTTGTTCAACTCTAGATCCTCAAACCATCCATTTGAATCCATTGTCTCCTTAGACTCCTCAATCTCTCTCTTGGATCATCTATACTAAGTATCATAATCCTAAACCTCATCTTATACTATAGAATAATCCTCTTGGCTCCATCATCGTCACGATGATCCTCAATCAGTTCTCCCTCCTCATCATAAATGTCAATAAAATCATCCCACTAACGTGATGATGTCCATGGGGGATTCACTCAATGAATCTATGACATATCACATGCATTTGTGGTTTATTAAACAATATCCTTTATTTGACTACATATTGGAAAATACCTCTAAAAATCACATTATTTAACCTCCTACCAATACGAACCCAATACACCTTCCCAATTTAAAAACCCCTACTTTCACTATATATTTTAGGTATTCATTTTTTCATTAACATTTTTTATACCCTTTTATATTTTTTCATTAACCCAGGTCTCCATTTTTTATACCAGCCAATATAAAAACCCTCTACCCCCTATATATCTCACAATATGAACTCACTTGGTATGGTATTTCTTCCCTAGTGAAGCCCCCGTGATGATGTCTCAACATCAACCATCTAATTTCTCTAAGTGAGACTCAAAGCCCTATTTTCCAAGTCTGTAATAATCCTAGTCTATTGTAGAAGGATAAACTCCACATGATCCAACCTCATAAGAATCTCATCATCAGGTTGTCTCTCCTCCACAAGGATAATTTTTATCCTAGCGCCTCCATCTGAAATGGACCGTACAGTCAGAATAATCAAATTTTCTACTCCTGAAAGAATGAACACTATATTTAAGTGTGGCAAAGGAACAACTCTCTCTCCAATCAAGAACTCTTGTCCTACTACATCCTCATAGTCATCCAGCTGAATGATGGTGAAGTCAAGCTTCCCACTCCAACATCCAATATGAAGTGGAACATCCTTGGTTGATCCGAGAACTCTCCTATCCTCATATTTCACTTCTTTGAAGGACATATCGATTGGAACAATATGAAAACCCAATTTTCTTGCTACATCCTCCCTCATGAAGTTGTGAGTGGCATCACTATCCACCATAGAAACTTGTTGAATCCCAACAACATCTACTCTCACATAATTCAATTGGTTTCTCCTTTTATCATGTTTTGGAGTGGCTTATTTTGAAGAAGCTACACCCAAAACCTGCATCAATGCCATAGATGAATTTTCAACCTACTGCATCCCAATCAACTTCTGCTTCAAGGGAAGATTATTCGCCATGTGATCTTCTACACACATCCAACCTGAAAGAGACTTCTTCTCATTCCCTCAAATAATTTTCTTCAATCCATCCCCTTTTCTCTTTCCCTTTGTCTATCTTCTTCCTTCCCTTATCACCACCCTCCTCTTTCTCTTTTGTCTTCCCATTCACATATAAATCCAAAAGCTTATATTTCACAGTAATAGACATTGCAAGTGTATAAACATTTTCCATTCCCACCTATGTTTATGCTTAAGGTTTCAATCCCATCATGAAGTTAAACAACTTGCCTCTATCAGAAATATCCTTTATCTCCAGCATGAGACCAGAATACTTAGGAGTGTAAGCTTGTATACTAAAATATTGCCTCAAAGTCCTCAACTTATTCCTTGCATTCCAAGTTTTATCCTTTGGTCCCAACTATGTGTACAAAGATTCCTTCATCTCTACTTATGTACGGATATCATCGTGGATGTGACCAACAATGATATCCTCTTCCCTAGTCCTCCACATCAACTTCACATTCCTTGTCAAATATGTAGTAGCAACCATAATCATGTCCTCTTCTATGCATACCCCTAATGTCCAAGATATTGTTCTACATCCCAACAAAAATTGCCAATCACCTTGGTACTTTTGGTACCATCATACAACTCTGGTTCCTTTTCCTTCACCTTCACTAAATTATTGGACAAACCCTTCTGAACTTCTTTATTAATGTTGTAACAAACAACAACCCCCATTAGTTTTTTATCATAATAATAATGGGGACCATTTTTCCAAAAATACTTAAATAAATCTCTTTCTATAGAAATTATATAACTTATGTGTTATATGTCCAAGATTCTCCTGATCTCACACTATTTTAACTTCATGCAAAATACAGAATCTATTCCACCATTGATCATTTGCAGAAATTAAATCAAGATTGCAATGCACACATGAAACAATAAAAATTCACACACATTAACACAATTGTTTAACAGGAAAGCCTGAAGCTGAAAACCCCAACTATCTGTATATAATATATGTCATAGAGATCATGTAACAATACTCATACAAAGCTGATCATATCAAGCTCTCAGTACAATGCAATCGCTACACACTAATCAGGCCCGATCTTGCAAATCCATGCACTAATCTTTGCCACCTGCTGGCCTGCCTCTACTATGAAATCCCTGCTGAAGAATGGATTTGAATGAGTTTGAATTACTCCCGCCTTGCTCACGCAATCCTCATTGGCACCTCCACTGAGTGTTGGATGCAATCAATGCATCGCTATAGTCACAACTGATAGTCTATCTTGCCCTTTCACCTATCTCTCCACTAGTCTCCACTGAAACTTCCATGCATTGTAGCTCACTGATGTATTCTTCAGTTGATTAATGAGTTATTATTTATGAATTAATTAACTAATTAATTCACTCCACTCTCACTAGTGTATCAATCAGTTAGACTAGATACAACTAGCTCAGGCGGAAGTCTAGCGAGTTAAGCGAATACAACTCCATAACTACTTCTTCCATTTGTGTGTCATAGCTGCGCACTTGATTTCTTGAGTCCTCCATACGTGATAGCTCGATGAAACCCTTATGAGAATAAGATAATGTTTAGAGTCCAAATATTATTAAGAGCTAATAATATTCGACATATCTATTTTTAGACTGGCAGTCTAAAAATAGACTCTACCCAAAATGTCTAAAAATAGAAGTCCATCTATTTTTCCAACTTGACCAACCATCCACAAATAGCATCCTGCAACTCATAGAATATGATCGACATGTCTAAAAATATACATAGTCTAAAAATAAACTATGCACCAAAAATAGCCTGCGGGCCCACTTAGTGAAGGCGACTCTTTTCACTAAGCTCATCATCTTGTTGAATCTCAACACTCCCTCTCAACAAGATAGGGATTATCTGCCACCCCGATCCTATCTCTATGGTATTCGAATTTTCTCCCGGTGAGCGCCTTTGTCAGAATATCTGCATCCTGATCTTTTGTAGGAATGTAAGAAAGCAACATGATCCTCTGCTGCACACAATCTCATATGATGGTACCGGATGTCAATATGTTTAGATATATCATGAAATACTGGATTAATTGAGAGTTTAATGAAACTCTGATTATCACAATATATCACAGTAGGATCTAAATGAGAACCGAACAAACTGACTAGGATCTTCCTCATCCATATAGCCTTGCATGCAGCCAAACTTGCTGCCATGTACTCGGCCTCCGCTGAACTGAGTGCCACAGATCTTTGTTTCCTGTTGTACCAAGAAACTTCTGTAGATCTGATACTAAAAATCCCTCCAGATGTGCTCTTTCTGTCCATTGGGCTTCCTACCCAATCTGCATCCTTGAAGCCATGCAGCTTCACCTCATCTGATTTCCTGTACCACAATCCATACCCAGATGTGCCCCTGAGATACCTTGGGAAATGCTTGTCTGCCTTCCAAAAGAGCTTGGTAGGCTTAACCATCGCTTATGAAAGCTGGTTCACTGCATAGCATATGTTCGGTCGTGTATTGACTAAATACATGAGCGAACCAACCAACTGTCGATAAACAATGGCATCCACTACCTCTGTCGATGTAGCATCCTCCTTCCTCCAACCACCAGGAAGAGGAGTGTCGATAGGCTTGCAGCCTTCCATGTGAAACTTCTCCAGTATCTCCCGGGCATACTTGCCTTGAGACACAAACAGTTCACCTTTCCGCTACCAAATTTCCAATCCCAGGAAATAATTAAGGAGGCCCAAGTCCTTCATCTCGAACTCCTTTGCAAGATATACCTTTCATGAGTGTATCAACATTTCATCACCCATTAGTATTAAATCATCTACATAAAGCACAATGATCAAAAGCTTACCCTCCACCACAATCTGGTATAGGTTTGGATCTGCCTCACTCTTGGCGAAACCAAGTCTGGTGAAATAACTGTCTACCCGTGTGTACCAAGCACGAGGTGCTTGTTTCAGCCCATACAGCGCTCTTTTGAGCCTGCACACATGCAACTTGCTACTGAATATTTCGAATCCTTTAGGCCACTCAATGTACACCTCCTCCTCAATGATTCCGTTGAGGAACGTAGTCTTCACATCCATCTGATGAATGTGCCAACTGTTGATCAATGGTTGTCATTGATGTCAACCCAAGCAGCACCAGGGGCTAACCCAATATTGAATGGGATTTTTGATCTACCAAATTAATATATTCTGGGTCAATAAATTTTTTTATGGTTTCTGCTTGTCGAGATGTTTCCGTTTATATATGGCACGCCATGTAATTCTTCACGCTTTGAGAGATATTCATGTTTGAAGTTTGTATCCCCAGTTAGTGGGCTAAAACCCCATGGGGTTGGGGCGTTGGTCATTGAAAAGTCATAATTAATATTTTTTAAGCTCCTAAAATCCCTCCCACATTCACTTGTTGAAGCACCTCTCAACTTAAGCATTTATATAAATTGTGATCTTCATTTCCTCCTTAGGCAAGGGATTCGGCCATCTGAAACAGTTCATCATGGAATTTTCTCTCTAACTTTTTTTCTACGAAGATTCAGAAGATTAAATTTATATGAGACGAAGCCGAAATCTTAAGGAAGCTGCAGTAAAATTTTTAGATCAAGGTGAGCAATATGTTTGGAGATATGATCTGTGGAAGTCAGGGTTTTTGCAGGCTCCTGAAATTCATCTCAAAGAAGTGACCTTCGTAAATTCGTCATAACTCTCTCTCTGAGTATCAGATTGGAATTCCATAAAAATTGGAGGATAGTGCACAGTCTGTACTTTTTTCTCTATCAATTTCAGAGACAAATGAAGAAACAGTGACATGTGGCACGCCATATAAGTGCGCTCTGCTGAAACAGTCCTTAATTAGGGCATTGTGAGAGATTGGGTATAAATATCTCTTGAAGAATCCAAATTGGGTCAGACCTGTGGCATTGGAAAGAAGACTTAGAGGACTACTACAAGACTGAAAATCAGATATTGAGGATCTGAAATAACAGAGATACACCAGATTCAATATCGAGCTCCTAGAAGGCAAGAAAAATCTAGATCATGTGTTGTCAAGGGTTGCAAAGGACCAGAATTTATACGACAACAAAGCAAAGAAAGGTGCAACAGAGGGTAGCATGACAAGAGCAGCAACCAAGGTTCATAACAGCAGCAAGAAGTTCATCATATGAAGTCTTCAAGTGGCAGCACTGCATACAATCATTGTAAAGGTATCATTGTACTAAGTCATTGTAAATACATTATTGTAAAAAATGTACTAGTGTCTATCTACGAAGGGTTGAAGAGGCAGTGTTGGGAGGTCTAGGATCTCATTAGGTGGTTGTGTCAAAGTCGGGGTTATGGTCTAGTATATCTTCTTCTTCTGCATCATTCTATATCATTGTAAAGTGGACCATTTTCCCTAGTACAGGAGTCCATTCTTCTTTTATTCTTCTATAGGGTGGTAGGGTGGTGCTAGGGTGAGTTGTAGCTCATTGGGTGTTAGGTCATCCGTTCAGTTGACTACTAAAGAATCTCGGGCATTGGAGCATCCATCCAGTGGGAGCTAGAGAAGAATGCTTTTCTAGATTCTAGGAAGTTGGAGCTTTATTTTCAATTGGAGTTGAATATTAAAGAATTACTAGAAAAGAATTAGGTGGTTTTTGTCCCGGAGTGGGTTTCCTCCTTAAAAATTGTGTGCATTTGTGTTCCTCTTGTTTGCTGCTATCATTGTACAAACAGTGATAATAATTGAAGATTAACTAATGCTCTAATTGAAAGGAATACTGATTCACCCCCCCCCCCCTCTCGATGTTCCAACAATTGGTATCGAGCTTGGTTCCTTCAATAGTGGTTTAACGGTGGAAGGAGTCATGGAGCATACCAAGAATAGTGTACCTCTATTTAATGAAAATAATTATGCACTTTGGAAAGGAAGAATGGAGGTCTATCTCTTGGCGCAAGATTACGAAGTATGGAACACATGGAACCACATTCAAAATGAATGGATTTACATCAAGCTGGCTGAACAAGGTAAGAACGATTTGGTAAATGATGCAAAAGCAAAGAATATTATTATCATTGGACTTATTGAATCTACTTATCATAAGGTTTTGGGTTGTAAAACCGCCAAAAATGTATGGGATAAGCTTGAGAATATATATGCAGGTGCTCAGATGTCAAAGAGGCAAAGCTTCAAATCTATAGAGCAAAATTTGAGCAACTCGGAATGAAAGAAGATTGCAACATTGATGCATACTTCCAATACGTTGATGAAATAACCAATACTCTGGAAGGATTGGGAGAGCCAATTGATGAGAAGACTATTATACGGAAGATTCTTAGAACGTTACCAAGGAGATTCAACCCAAAGGTGTCGATCTTAGAATACAGTGCAAATCTGGACAAACTCGGCAAGGAAGAATTACATGGAGTTCTCATAGCATATGAAATGAGACTTGATGAAGAAAAGGGTACTTCAAATCTAGAAACTGCATTCATTTCATCTAAGAAAACCAATAAGGATAAACAACCTTCAATTGAAAAGACATGCACTTGCAAGTGTGAAGAAAAGGGAGATGATGAAGAAGGTCTTTCAGATGAAGAATATGCTTACTTCACGAGAAAACTAAAAATTGGTAAGGGAAAATTCAAAGGTAAACTTCCATTGATATGTTTTAGCTGTAATGAGGTTGGGAATTTTGCAGCAAAATGTCCAAACAAAAGTAATGGAAACTCAAAAAGAAAGAAAGGCTTTAAGAAATTCAACAAGCAAGGATCCAAAAGGAACTTTCTCTCTAAAGAAGATAGCTCATCATCCAATGAAGAAAATGATAGTGAAGAAGAAGCCAATGAGAGAGTATTGTTTATGGCCAAGCACAATAAACCCAAGCACAATAAGCAAGAGGTATCAAACAACGAAGAAGAAGGATGGACCATAGACGAATTTTATGAGGAACCAATCAAGCTTATAAAAGATCTCAAGGCGGAGAAGATATGTTCCAAAACTCTTGAAGAACAAGTTCAAGGTATCAAAATTGAAGTTGAAGAACACAAATGCATTGAAGAGTCACTTCAAAAGAAGTTGGAAGAAAGCAACCAAGAAAGGGAAGAATTAGAAGCCGAAGTAGTCTCGCTGCGTGAGGAAGTGAAGAAAGGAAAAACTATCCAAAAATATTCCAACAACTCAAGGGAATTGGAAGAACTCATCAACAATCAACGATCTTACAACGACAAAACTAGCATCGGTTACAAAGAAGAAGAAGCAGGACCTTCTACAACAAAATAAAATGAACCTATGATATCTGACATGCATGTAGACTTCATTGGACAAGATTCGCAAGAACAGCCTTGGAAGATAATTCCTCGACGAAAATTTCCATCCAGGTACCAACATATTTTTTATGGCTACTATTATTCATGTGGAAAATTTGGTCATAAAGCTATAGAATGTCGCACATACCCTTGGAACGAATACAATTCCAGGAGATCTATCAAATATGAATCTCCCAAGGCTCAACAAAACATCAATAGATTTGAACATTTAAGAAATAATATTGAATGTTACAAATGTCGAAACTTTGGACACATAGCCAAAGACTGCAGACTTGAAAATCCTCTAGAAGAATCTTCTAAGCCACAGAACGAACGAACATGGAAGAAGAAGAAGAATGATAATTGTGCTCTCGCTTTCAAGGCTCAAAAGAACAAAGATGTGTGGTATGTTGATAGCGGTTGCTCAACGCATATAACTGGAGATAGAAATAAATATGTATCTCTGAAAGAGAAGAAGGATGGAACCGTGTCCTTTGGAAATGATGGATCTTCAAATGTTATAGGATCGGGTACTATCACTCTCAGAAGCAAAGATGTTCTAGCCAAGAATGTTCTATTGGTTGAAAACATGAATCACAATCTGCTCAATGTTGGACAAATGTGTGATCAAGGACACACAATACTATTCAAATCCACGAAATGTGAAATCAGGAAAGGCGTGTATGGTGAAATTGTGGCTACAGCAAGTCAAGCTCCAAATGACATATATGTTCTGGATGAAGCAACTAAAGCATGTCTAATAGCTAAAGAGGATGATACAATAATTGGTAGCAATGATGATCGACTAAGTAATAATTTTGCTACAAAGGTGCAAAGTGATTTCGAGATGTCTTTACTTGGTGAGTTGACATACTTCTTAGGGCTTCAAATATCTCAGCAAGAGAAAGGAATATTTATATGTAAAGCCAAGTACATCAAGGAAATGCTCAGGAAATTTAAAATGGAAGATTGTAAACCCATCCTTACTCTAATGGTAACAGGTTGCAAATTGAGCATAGATGACTCATCTAAGGATGTGGATCAAAGGTTGTACAGATCTATGATTAGTAGTCTTCTATATGTAACAGCCTCTCGACCAAATGTTATGCAAGCTGTTGGACAAGTAGCAAGATTCCAAGCAGCACCAAAAGAATCACATATTAAATATTCGCCAGCATTGGAATATCTTCGCCAGAATCTTGGGATTCTCCCAAGTTCTCATTAGATTTTCCCTTTTCAGAATATAAAGGGGGAGTGGAAGTAGATTACAGGTCTGCAGGATGGTTGTGTGTCAGGGGGAGTGGAAATGTGTACAGCTCCGCAGGATGGTTGTGTTTCAGGGGGAGTTACCCTTTGCCATTTATGTCAAAGGGGGAGAGAATGTTGTAGGAAGAGGTGTCGTGATCGCAGGGGGAGTACTTGTGTTGCCATCAATGCAAAAGGGGGAGATTGTTGATCAGAGGTTGTCATTGATGTCAACCCAAGCAGCGCCAGGGGCTAACCCAATATTGCATGGGATTTTTGACCTACCAAATTAATATATTCTGGGTCAATAATGTTTTTTTATGGTTTCTTTTTGTCGAGATGTTTCCATTGATATATGGCACGCCATCTAATTCTTCACGGTTTGAGAGATATTCATGTTTGGAGATTGTAACCCCAGTTAGTGGGCTAAAACCCCATGGGGTTGGGGCATGGGTCATTGAAAAGTCATAATTAATATCTTTTAAGCTCCTAAAATCCCTCCCACATTCACTTGTTGAAGCCCCTCTCAACTTAAGAATTTATATAAATTGTGATCTTCATTTCCTCCTTAGGCAAGGGATTCGACCATCTGAAACATGCCATCGTGGAATTTTCGCTCTAAATTTTTTTCTATGAAGGTTCAGAAGCTGAAATTTATATGAGGCAAAGCTGAAATCCTGAGGAAGCTGCAATAAAAATTTTAGATCAAGGTGCGCAATATTTTTGAAGATATGATCTGTGGAAGTCAGGGTAGTGACCTTGGTAAATTCGTCATAACTCTCTCTCTGAGTATCAGATTGGAATTCTGTAAAAATTGGCGGATAGTGCACAGTCTATACTTTTCACTCTATCAATTTCAGAGACAAATGAAGAAACAGTGACACGTGGCACGCCGTACAAGTGTGCTCTAATGAAACAATCCTTAATTAGGGCATTGTGAGAGATTGGGTATAACTCTCTCTTGAAGAATCCAAATTGGGTCAAACCTGTGGCATTGGAAAGAAGACTCAGAGGACTACTACAAGACTGAAAATTAGATATTGAGGATCTGAAATAACAGAGATACACCAGATTCAATATCGAGCTCTTAGAAGGCAAGAAAAAGCTAGATCATGTGTTGACAAGGGTTGCAAAGGACCAGACTTTCTACGAAAACAAAGCAAAGAAAGGTGCAACAAAGGGTAGCATGACAAGAGTAGCAACCAAGGAGCATAACAATAGCAAGAAGTTCATCATATGAAGTCTTCAAGTGGGCAGCACTGCATACAATCATTGTAAAGGTATCATTGTACTAAGTCATTGTAAATACATTATTGTAAAAATTGTACTAGTGTCTATCTTCCAAGGGTTGAAGAGGCAGTGTTGGGAGGTCTAGGATCTCATTAGGTGATTGTGTCAAGGTTGGGGTTACGGTCTAGTATATCTTCTTCTTCTACATCATTCTATATCATTGTAAAGTGGACCATTTTCCCTGGTACGGGAGTCCATTCTTCTTTTATTCTTCTATAGGGTGGTAGGGTGGTGCTAGGGTGAGTTGTAGCTCATTGGGTGTTGGGGAATCCGTTCAGTTGACTACTGAAGAATATCGAGTGTTGGAGCGTCCATCCAGTGGGAGCTGGAGAAGAATGATTTTCTAGATTCTAGGAGTTTGGAGCTTTATTTTCAATTGGAGTTGAATATTAAAGAATTATTAGAAAAGTATTAGGTGGTTTTTGTCCCAGAGTGGGTTTCCACCTTAAAAAATGTGTGCATTTGTGTTCCTCTTGTTTGGTGCTATCATTTTACAAATAGTGATAATAATTGAAGATTAACTAATGCTCTAATTGAAAGGAATACTGATTCACCCCACCCCCCCCCCCTCTCAGTATTTCCAACACCAACCCATCTGTGCTGAGAGAGCGAGGATGGTCCGTATGGAAGAATACCTTGCGACAGGTGCAAAGGTTTCTTCATAGTCAATCCCCTTGATTTGTGAGAAGCCCTGAGCAACAAATCTTGCCTTATACTTCTCAACGCTCCCATTAGCAGCTTACTTCACTCTGTAGATCCATCTCGAAACTACCACTGATTTCCCTTCCGGCCTTGGGACAATATCCTATGCACTGTTTCTAACAATCGAATCATACTCTTCCACCATGGCATCTACCCATGTGGGATCCTCCACAACTTCCTCGAAAGAGGATGGCTCTATCACGATACACTTGCTCATCAGAGCCATGTATCCAGTAAATCGGTCAAGTGACTGTCTCTGTTTGCGCTATGATGTAGGAACTCCTACATTCTGCACTGCATCAAGATTCAGTCGCTCATCTTCTGTAGTGCGCTTCCGCCCTCTGATGTTTAGCGCTGCATGAGTGGTTTTTTCCACTCCATGAACCTCCTCTTGTGGTTGATCCACATCTTGAGGCTCATCTTTAGGAACAAGTAGCTCCTCCTCTGCATGCAAGTGTAGCTCCCTCTCAAGCGACAACTTCATGGCTTTCTCCTCATGAAATTTGATATCTCGTCGCACGACAGTCATCCGACTGTCTGGAAAATACACACGATAATTGTGGGGTGTTTCTGTGTACCCCACAAATATCCCAACCTCTGCGGTCGGCTCCAGCTTCTTCCTGGCATCCTTCGTCACATGAATGTAAACAGGTGAGCCAAAAATCTTCAAATGAGAAATATCAGGCTTCTTACCAGAAAACACCTCTTCGGGTGTACTCATGCCAAGTACTCTATGAGGACAATGGTTTTGCACATAAACCGCAGTGTTGCATGCCTCATCCCACAAGTGTGTGGGAAGGCCCTGATCATGCAACATCGCCCGTGCAGTACCCATGATTTTTTTGTTATTTCTCTCCGCGACCCCATTGTGCTCATGAGTTGCTCTGGGGCCTCTGAGTTCTCTTTCGAATTCCTTCTTTGCTACGGAAGATATTTGAATTCGTCGGGAGATGCTTCCACCACCGCTTATTATCCTTATAGCTTTCTTTGCTTCCTCGACTCTTTCTCAACGGGCGCACCAGACTCACGAGAACTTTGAGCATGTCTCTCTCTTCTTACACACTGAATAAGATCCAGAAAGCACTTACAAAGAAAGACTGTCAATAAATATCACATAATACTTGTGCTTTCTTTGTTGGAAGCAACCGAAAGGTCCCGCACGGCGGGTCTCTCCAAGGATCGTCGAAGCATGGCCTTCCTCCTTCTCATGAAAAGTGGTCTTCTAGAAATTTTCCCAAAGTACATCCCTTGCTTGATCATTGCGCAAGTGTACCTTTGGAAGCTCGTCGAAATATACGCAAAATTTTCAAAGCGCCATGGTGAAGATGGCCCAATCTCCTGTGCCACAATTCGCCCTCATCTCGGCTCACCACTCCTTCTGCTTTGCCTGCCATTGTAGCGCAGCCATCTACCTGCAATTGATAAAGATTCTTAACTCGAATCCCTATCCTCCTGGTTTGACCAGTTGTTTTATGTCGGAGGAAAGCTTTTCCCTCACTGAAAACAACACCATAGCCCCGTGTCTTCCAACATCGCCATGGAGATCAGATTCTTCTTCAATCCTAGAACATGCATGAAATCCTTCAATATGAAAGGTTTACCGGACTCCCTCTCAAAGGAAATGGTCCCGATACCAATCGCACTATATCTACCATCATCGCCCATCTCAATGTGCACTCCAAGATCCTTTTCATCTAGATCACTAAACAAATCTTTGTCTCCAGTCATATGGAAAGATGCACCACTATCAAGAAACCACACCGATCCCATCACACTTGAAACCAAGCATGTGATCAAAGAAAATTCGAGCTCAAACAATGAGGCTAAGGCCTCTCCTGCTGCAGAACCAGAAGCGCTCTTATTTTTCTTCTTCTGTGGGAAATTAGTGGCGAAATGCCCGTGTCGGTGATAGTGAAAACACTTCACCTTGGACTAATCCTGCTTCTTGCCTTTAGTTTCCTATTTGGAAGATTTATTCCCTTTTCCTTTTCTAGCTTTGGTAGCCAAAGCGCAATTTTTTTCATCTTCACTCTTCAATGAAGATCTATCTTTGGTACCCCGCCTTATCTCCTCCTACACAATATCCGACCAAAGTCGCTCCCATCCTGGTAGTTTCTCCCGTCCATTGACAGAGTCTTTGTAGCTATGCCAACTCTTCGGAAGCCCAAGGAGAGCCAATCTCACCAAGTCTTCTTCATCAACAGTAACCCCCACACTTCCCAGCTCATCCTTGCAGTGGAAAAACTTCGTGAGGTATTTTGGTATACTGTTGCCTTTCTCCATTTTTATTTTTCTGAGTTTGTCTTTAAGTGCCAACTTCCTTTGGTCACTTCTGCTTTGGAACAAATCTGTCAAAGCCTTCCACATTAATAATGGAGTGGCTTTCCCATAAAGGCTGGACATAATGTGGTCCTTCACACCTTCCAACAGAATCCTTCGACACTTTTCTACCTTCTTTTGCCATGCGTCAAGCGCGGCAACAATGCTAGATCCTGGCTTAGGAACATTGCTATCGATGAAATCCTTAGCACATTATCCTCCAGCACCGCCTCCATCCTGTCCTTCCATGCTATGTAATTCAAGCTCCCATCAAGAGCATACTCCAATCACAATCCGTTGAAAGACATTTCAATGAATGCTCAACTTCGACACCAAGAAAACACTGCAGCAAATTCGAATTCCACCAACACAAAACTCAACCGCTTCAATAATTGCAATCTCCTCCAATGATCAATACAGCTCCGATACCATGTAGAAATTATACAGCTTATGTTTTATATGTCCAAGATTCTCCTGATCTCACACTATTTTAACTTCATGCAAAATACAGAATCTATTCCACCATTGATCATTTGTGGAAATTAAATCAAGATTGCAATGCACACATGAAACAATAAAAATTCACACACATTAACACAGTTGTTTAACGGGAAAGCCTGAAGCTGAAAAACCCAACTATCTGTATATAATATATGTCATAGAGATCATGTAACAATCCTCATACAAAGCTGATCATATCAAGCTCTCAGTACAATACAATTGCTACACACTAATCAAGCCTGATCTTGCAAATCCATGCACCGATCTTTGCCACCTGCTAGCCTGCCTCTACTGCGCAATCCCTGCTGAAGAATGGCTCTGAATGAGTTCGAATTACTCCAGCCTTGCTCACGCAATCCTCATTGGCATCTCCATTGAGTGTTGGATGCAATCAATGCATCACTATAGTCACAACTGATAGTCTATCTTTCCCTTTCACCTATCTCTCCACTGGTCTCCACTGAAACTGCCATGCACTGTAGTTAACTGATGTATTCTTCAATTGATTAATGAGTTATTATTTATGAATTAATTAACTAATTAATTCACTCCACTCTCACTAGTGTATCAATCAGTTAGACTAGATACAACTAGCTCAACTGAGTCTAACTGAGTTAAATTGAATACAACTCCATAACTACTTCTTCCAACTATGTCATAACTCTGCCACTTGAGTTCTAACTGAGTCCTCCATGCAATAGCTCCAGTAAACCCTCAGGGAATGGCGTAATTCCTTCTATCAGCTGTTGTGCCACATCTGTGCACTTAACTAAAGTGCTCCAAGAGAATAAGATAATGTTTAGAGTCCAAATATTATTAAGAGCTAATAATATTCGACATATCTATTTTTAGACTGGCAGTCTAAAAATAGACTCCGCCCAAAATGTCTAAAAATAGAAGTCCATCTATTTTTCCAACTTGACTAACCATCCACAAATAGCATCCTGCAACTCATAGAATATGATCGACATGTCTAAAAATAGACTATCTGCCAAAGATAGCCTGCGGGCCCACTTAGTGAAGGTGACTCTTTTCACTAAGCTCATCATCTTGTTGAATCTCAACATTTTCTACCTCAATAAACATTAAAATAATAAAATATTTTCATTATTGAAGAAACATCTCAGCCTTAACCACTATTACCAAGTTCTTCGAAAAAACACACTTTTATATTAAGACTTAGCAACGAGGCATCCTTGGTACCCGGAAGCCCGTAGCTTCTTAAAATTTAATTTTTAAAGTTTTTAGGCACACAAGCTTTGGATTCCACGTCATCACATGCTTCATTATTCGTGCACATAAAAGGATTGACTTACACTAATATAATATATTTTCAACCACACTATCATATAAGTAATGCCCCCATTCTTGATTCAATACCCTGTGAACCTTCTCCTCTTATAATCGTAACTTTATTCCAATTATACCGGGTCTCCCTTTTGGGCTACTACAGTTGCTCTCACTCCTCTACTACCTGCAAGCCTGGAAGCCCTACTAATTTATAAAATTTCATTTCAAGTTTCTTCTAGGAACTTAAGTCCATGGCTTTGACGTGGCGTTTTTCACATGGTCTCTTGCAAATCTATTTTCCAATCAATCAAACACTTCCATTAAAGTTTTGCACTGAAACATTTAAGATGAAAGTTAGATAATTTAATGGAAAAGACTGATAGTTTAGAATTAATTTCTACGGTTTCTTGCTTTTCTCACCTACGAGCTAATTTTCTCCGTTCTTTTCAAATTCTTGCAGGTGAGCTCTGATACTTATCACTCGGGAGAAATGAAGGAGGATGTGTCAAAATCTAAAGGAAAGCTCCTTTTTAGCAACCCTTTGGCCCATATAAGGAAGTTATAAACGGAAAAATTTTGGATGCAACTCTTTTCTTAGACACTGTCTATACAAGAGATTCAATAAACACTTCATGGGAGAATATTATCAAATTATTTGAGGATGAAAAGCCTTGGGTTACAGTGAAGGTTGTGAAAAATTACGACCAAACAACTACATTAGAGGCAACTCTTTAAGACACAAAAATTCTTTCTTGCATAGAATTGCAACAAGGCCAGATTAATGCCCTACACTGATATGGTTAGGTGGGTAGTCGAGAATGTAAATATTATATAACGAAGGTTCTATACCAAAAAGGGCACCGTGATTGGCTCATTCAGGTCAAAATACCTTCAAGCTATGTACCATTTACCTGAACCCCAGTTCATTTTCAATAAACAATATGTGCAAGACTTCACCAAGAAGCATGAATCAATTTCTTATTCCATAAGAGAATGGAGGCAATACCCAAATAAACACAAACAAGAGGAGGATCGTAAGTATTTTATAGCTTCACTTGCTACTCCTTTCAATCAAATTTCTGCCATGATGTGTAGATTATATGCTTACCCCAATGTATATGAATTTCCCAATACTTAGGTTTCTTATATTAATGGGGCATATGAGGGTTACATTTTTAATTGGTCCACTTTATTGTATGATAATATAGCTAAACACATTCTAGCTTTTTGCAGCTCTCAGAGTGTTTTTGAAAACATCATTCCCCCATTTTATATGTCTACCTACATTATGGATTTCCTATGCTTTTATTTGGATTTCCTAGCCATGGGAAGGAAATGGAATCCTTTTGATCCTCTCCCAAAACAAATTTATCATAGTATTCTTTGGGAATCCAATTATCTCGACCATTTTTACAAAATGTCACCTTGTCATTATTCCTATTTATGAAACAATTTTTTATGTCAAGCCTCCAAGAATGACTCTGGAAGCTATGAATAGCCTCAAGAGAATCAGGAACTGGTTCGGTAAGGAATTGTTTACTCATATCAGAGTTTTGGGAAGCCATGGTGTGCCTCATGTCCTACGCCACTATATCCCATATAAATTGTTATGTGGGGAGGTGGCTTACCAAATAGTAGTCATCGAGATAACTAAAGCACTAAAGGACTGTAACAAAAGAGTATGGCCTTATTTTCCTCTCCCTTTCTGAATTTATTCCCTAATCAATTATGGTCACGTAGAAAAAGAATTAAAATGCATAGAAGCTTTAAAATTGGTTACTATCCTTGCTAGAGCATATGACCATGATGGAATAACACATCGAATTGAAATGACCTATGGTATTAGAAGATTTCATCATGAGGAACATACATTTGATAATTTGTTTGTTGAATCCTCCTCATATAGCAAAATCTTAAACAATGTTGATGAAAAACTATCAGTGAAAGAATGGGAGAAGTTCTTCATTTTCAGGAATTCAAGGTTGTATCTTTTTCCTATGAATCTATTGCAACTTCCTTTAGAAAGGTGCATCTCTGAAAGACATTGTGGCTTCCACTCAACGACAACAAGTAGGGACAACTAGTCCTATAAGTTATGAAGCGAAATTTCACACAGAAGACCCAAAATTTCAAAAGGTGTGGAAAGAATTTAAGAAAATCATTGACAACCCAACAAAAGGAGAACAAGAAATCATAAAAAATGGGAAGGAGATTTATTCCCAAGAAAAATATTTGCAAAATATTTCCAACACTGTGCAAAAGACTCTCCCAGAGAAATCAACGCTAAAGAAGATATCATTGACTAGTCATCCTAATGTGGAAATTATCCCTACAAATACTACCTCTAAAATCTCCCTCAATATTGAGGAGATTCCTACTATGGATGTTTTCTTTATCCCAATGCATAAAGCTATAATGAAAAGGGGCAGTAAGAAGAGAAAGTTAGAAGCATCTCATTGGTCTCAAGAAATTCTCCTCCTGCTACTTCTCTTGAAGTTCTTTGGAAAGGATCATCAACTACCCCTTGTGATGAACTTGGTAAGTTGACTAAGTTTGCATGTGCCTATGTCTCTACAAATATTGACAAAGAAATAGAGTTACAAGAATTAATAAGGAAAAAAATGAAAAAATAGCTACCATGGAACAAGAATTTGTAAAAGAAAAAGAACAATGGAAAGCACAAAGCACAGTACAGGCGGAATTAAATCAAAAGGATATCAGATTGACTGCATTGCAAAGACAATTCAATGCACTCCAAATCCAACATTCTAAAGAGATAAAGCTAAAGGATGGAAAACTTATGTATTTACAACAGAAGATGGAACAAATGTAGGTTGGAACCCCTGATTTAGCGAAATTCAAACAAGAAGCTTATGAGCTTAATTCTCAGCTCCAAAAACAACAATACCTTTTATGTGATAAGATGAGTTTAATACAAGTAGAATTATGTAGAAATTATATAACTAATATGTTATACATCTAAGATTCTCCTGATCACACACTATTTGACTTCATGCTGAATACAGAATCTCTTCTACCATTGATCATCACATGCGGAAATTAAATCAATTGCATGCACACATTAAAACTATAAAAATTCACACATATGAACACAATAATTTATGGGAAATCTTAAAGCTGAAAAACCCCAACTATCTGTATATTATATGTCATAGAGATCATGTAACAATCATCATACAAATCTCCTCACAAGCTCTCAGTGCAATCTCCAATTGCTACACAATAATCAGGTCCAATCTAGAAAATCTCATGCTCCAATCTCTGCCACCTGTTAGCCTGCCTCTACTGCGCAATCCTTGTTGAAGAATGGCTCTGGATGAGTTCGAATTTCCCTAGCCTTGCTCACGCAATCTTCATAGGCATCTCCAACCACTGTGTGTTGCAAATCATGCAACACTATAGTCACAACTAATAGTCACATTGCTCTTTCACCTACCTCTTCACTGGTCTCCACTGAAACTGTCTATGCACTAGAGTTAATTGATGTATTCTTCAGTTGTTTAATGAGTTAATAATTAGTGAATTAATTAATAATTAATTCACACCACTCTCACTAGTGTATCAATCAGTTAGACTAGATACAACTAGCTCAACTAAGTCTAACTGAGTTAAACTAAATACAACTCCACCAACTACTTCTCCAACTCCACCAAACTCTGTCACATGAGTTCTAACTGAAGTCCTCCATGCAATAGCTCCAGTAAACCCTCAGGAATAGCGTAATTCCTTCTGTCAGTTGTTGTTCCACATATGTGCACTTAACTGAAGTGCTCCAAAAGAATAAGATAATGTTTAGAGTCCAAATATTATTAAGAGCTAATAATATTCGACATATCTATTTTTAGACTGGCAGTCTAAAAATAGACTCCGCCCAATATGTCTAAAAATAGAAGTCCATCTATTTTTCCAACTTGACCAACCATCCATAAATAGCATCCCACGACTTATAGAACATGATCCATATGTCTAAAAATAGACTTTGCAACAAAAATCACCCGTAATGGGGCCCCACCTAGTTTAAGTGATTATTTTCCAACCGGATCGGGAAAGATGTTTCAGGATGCCTCCTTCATTGTTTCTTGTTGCAATCTTCAACACTCCCTCTCAACAAGAAAGAATTGTCTTTGCATGCGACATGCAACTCCATGCATTCGCCCTGCAACCTTCACAAGCGCCATGCAACTCCATGCATCTTCTCTGTAACTCCTCTGAAACTGAATAGGCTCCAAACAACTCAATCAATCTGATGCATCTATTATCAAAGTCTTCGACTTCTGCTGGTACCAAATGCACATGTCATCAGGAACCACTACGTTGTTGAACTCTGCACCCATGCACTCTTGCACTTGATGTCAACTCTGATCCGCGCTCCAGTATCCGACACTGTCACTTTGATCTGCCTGCATCAATCCAACTGATCATGCTACTGCTGTGCTGTGGGCACCTTGTAGCCAGGTTCAATTCATGATATCCACACCATCTCCATGAATCCTGCCTAGAAATATCCTCTTGGGATTATAAAGCACGTAATAAGCCCACCTCTCATGGTGGTATGACTGCATGCTCCTGCGCCTTAAAGCTGCAGGCTATCACCACATAAGTGGTTGCTCCCACTCCATGATCCTCATCTTGTGGCTGCTCCACATCCCGAGGTTCACTCTTACCTGCATGCAAATCTTGCTCCCTCTCAAGCTTCAATTGCATGTCTTTCTTGCACTTCCCAACAGTAGGAAGCTCCGTAGAAATCCCATCTACTTCAAATCTATAAATATTCTTCTGCATCTCCAGTTGTGGCCGCTCCACAACCTTTTGAGACTGCCTCTCATGCTTCATGTTGAGAGGCTCCCTCTAAACCACCAAGTCACTAACCTATGCTTTGCTCCTCAAAGCTTTGCATGCATCTTGTACCTCAGTGCATGTAAATTCTTGGCTCACGCACATTGCAATTGTCCCGCCGTCGCAAAATTTTCTAACAAAAGTGCTGATTTTAAATCGACGATATCTCCCTCATCCGAGCTCTGATTCGACTGATTTTGTTTTTCAAGTTGGGTATTCTTTCGCAAGGAATCCAAATATGCTATTTGTTTCTGAAAACATTTCACCAAAAATTTCAGATATTCTCTGCAAACTCGCGCACCAAAAAATTCCTGCTCTCATTCCATGTAGAAAATCTATAACACAGCTCTGATACCATGTAGAAATTATATAACTAATATGTTATACATCCGAGATTCTCCTAATCACACACTATTTGACTTCACACACAATACAAAATCTCTTCTACCATTGATCATCACATGCGGAAATTAAATCAATTGCATGCACACATTAAAACCATAAAATTTCACACATATGAACACATTAATTTATAGGAAAGCTTAAAGCTGAAAACCCCCAACTATCTATATATTATATGTCATAGAGATCATGTAACAATCATCATACAAAGCTCCTCACAAGCTCTCAGTACAATCTCCAATTGCTACACACTAATCAGGTCCAATCTAGCAAATCTCATGCTAGTCTATACACATGCTAGCCTACCTCTGTTACGCAATCCTTCTAATTTCAAATTAGCTCTGGATGAGAGTTCGAATTTCCCGACCTTGCTCCGCATGATGTACTTAGACATCTCCAACCTTTGTGTGTTGCACCAAATCATGCAACACTATGATCACAACTCTCTTTCACCTACCTCTTGGCTCGGTCTCATTTTGACATCCATGTATGCACTGTAGTTAACTGATGTATTCTTCAGTTGATTAATGAGTTATTATTTAGTGAATTAATTAACTAATTAATTCACACCACTCTCACTAGTGTATCAATCGGTTAGACTAGATACAACTAGCTCAACTGAGTCTAACTGAGTTAAACTGAACACAACTCCATCAACTACTTCTATAACTCCACCAAACTCTGTCACATGAGTTCTAACTGAAGTCCTCATGCATTAGCTCCAGTAAACCCTCAGGAATAGTGTAATTCCTTCTATCAGTTGTTGTGCCACATCTGTGCACTTAACTGAAGTGCTCCAAGAGAATAATATAATGTTTAGAGTCCAAATATTATTAAGAGCTAATAATATTCGACATATCTATTTTTAGACTGGCAATCTAAAAATGGATTCCGCCCAATATGTCTAAAAATAGAAGTCCATCTATTTTTCTAACTTGACCAACCATCCATAAATAGCATCCTGCAACTCATAGAATATGATCAACATTTCTAAAAATAGACATAGTGTAAAAATAGACTTTGCGATAAAAATCACCTGTGTGGGCCCCACCTAGTTTAGGTGATTATTTTCCAACTAGGATCAGGAATGATGTTTTAGGATGCCTCCTTCACTGTTTCTTGTTGAAATATTCAACAAATTAAAATTGGGAGATGCATTAACTGATGAATTAGTTGATATGGAGACCTACTATGATGATGCCAAATGAGACTTAAACGTGCTACTGAAATGACAGAACAACGATGAGGGAAAGCAATAGGATTTTCCTAAAGTTGATGAAATGCAGAAGTCTATTATTTTCAAAAGTTGGAAAGCCAAAATTCGTTTTGTAAAGAAGCTGGTCAATACACATTATTTTTATAATGCTATGGTAGAGTCCATTACAAAATCTTTACTTGAATCAAATTTGATACCATCCATCTAGAAGATTCACTACCAGATGTGGAGAAACTGTGAAATGATTGGTTTGAAAAAAGGACTTAGTTTTTTAATAGAATTGATTAATTAACCAAGGTCAATCTTGATATTAATTGGAATTCTTGATTAAGCATCATAGATATTAGCTAGTCCTAAAGCACTTATTAATGCATCTATTCAAATGATGCAACATTTGAAGGAATTTATTTTTGGTTGTCACATTAATCCTCTATCTTCTCCGGAGTTTTCATCGCTTCTAGAGATTCAAAGACAATGGAAATAGACTATTGGCTCGACTTCAATTGATTGAGATTATTGTAACTCTTTACCTTTTTGTGATAGTTGTTATGCTTTAGTTGACTATTTGTAGGATAATTTGTTTTACTCTCATATTGTAAAGGAGGTTATAAATCACTCTCTCGAAATGATACAAGGAGTTTTGATTTTTGGAGAAAATGAGAACTTTTGTTGCACTTTTGTACTTATGTTTTGATTATATTAGATCTGAACCATTCCAATCCCAACATGAACAGATTGTTCATAGATCGAGTACTTCTATATGTTCTATTTGCTTTCTATTATTAAGGGAATTATTTTTACTTGTTTAGGTATTGTTCATGTATCTATGTTTACTGATTTAAGCACACTCACTATTGATGCGTAAAATCAATTTATTACGAATACATTGAACAACAGAAGCGTTATTTCATATTTTTTTAATTTAATATTAATTGAATTAACTATTTAGTCAAATTAATAGCTTTATCGATATGATAAAACATTAGTTTATGAGAATCTTTATTTTAATTAAATATGGTTATCATTCTATCACATATGTTTTGAAACACCTGGGTAAAGTAAAGTAAAGTAATTATTTCAGTTTTATATCAGTTTTAGTATTAGCCAATCATTATCATATTCTCTTATCATCCTTTTTTCCCATCTCCATTCAAAATCCATTTTACGGGTAATTGGACCCAAAATACCAGTTGGGACCACCATCCCAAACAAATAAGAGTCTAAATTGGGGCTCTCACCGAGTGGATTCCCAAATGTTGATGCAGTCATTTTTTTCCATCAACACTTCAATATCATAATCGTATATGTCTGCTCATGGATCACTGACATACATCACCGACTTGCATCTCAAACTAATCCAATCTTCGTCCATCAAACTCAACTTTTTCAAGAACATGCTGAATCAAATCTACTCTCACCATAAGAAACGTCCCTCTTGATCTCCATTTCTTCTCAAAATAAGGATCCTTCACTCAGGAAGGTACTTGACTCCCTCTATGGATCAATCTACGATGCCACTTGTCATGTAAGGGACATTGTGGTGAAGAGCACTAAACCACTGTCACTCTACTTTAGTTACTACTACTTCACTTCAACAATCTGCTACTATGGTAAATCAACTCTGAAACCGCCTTCATGGGAAGGTCTTGGACTCTCAACAAATAATTTCTATAATACAACTTGTCATACCTCCAACCTGAGATCCTCAAGTTAAGGTATGTCAAGACCCTTTGAGTGTGCAACACCTACAAGGTTCCTCACAATGGAAATAAACAACTTTGAGTATTTGGCCCCCAAACTATGCCTCTAACACTTATACTTCTATTCACATGTTAGATATATTATGTGTGCAAAATCCAACATGCAATTATAACAATAGTATATTGCGCAATATTCAATTAACATCCATCTCACATGCGAGAGTCGAATCATCACATCATTATCATCATGCTATTATTATTTTAGAGTCATACAATTACAATAATGCTTATAGGGATGTACACCATGATATGGAAAAGGGAAACATCAATCCACCCATAATTATTATTATGTAAGCTTCAAAAATACATTGCAGCTATTATTATTTTAGAGTCATACAATTACAATAATGCTTATAGGGATGTACACCATGATATGGAAAAGGGAACCATCAATCCACCCATAATTATTTTTATGTAAGCTTCAAAAATACATTGCAATGTTGCAAAATATCTAAGAGCCGGATCCACCCTACAGTTGCGAAAGAGACTTCAATGTATGACGTACGGCTGTTAATATTTTGGCCTCAACCTCTTGGCTTGTTGCTGTAATTACAAATCCAAACCCTTGGTTGCTATCCTCCTCCAACTCGTGGGCAAAACCTCATATCCAACTTCGATCGGTTTGGTTCGATTCTCTTCTCTACCCGTGAGAGTAGAGCGAACTTCAAATTTAGTTTTGCTCTCCTTTGTGACTCGGACCTGTGACACAGGTCAAATTTCCACACTTTGCATTGCTCCTTCTCTTACTTCTCTTCAAGCTTACTTCCTTCCCTCCACGACTCTCCAATATAGATGTATCTCGAGGGCCATGTGAATGGATGCGTCTCACCCAACTGACTCATCTCTTTGGTTGGACGACCCTTCATATTCCTCCAACTGACTCCAAATACTTGCGTTGACCCCTTCTCTCGTGAAGTTGACCTAACACATGGTGAAATCTCCAAAGTGGCGATGTGCGGGTTTAGTTGGCATGACCGGTCTGAATCGTTCCATCGTATAGGAAACCTCAAATTCGGGCAAGCACTCGACACTTGAATCGACTTGTCCCCTCTCAACTTGTTACACTTGGGTGTGCACGTCTTAACTAGTGCAACTTGGGCATGGGTGTGCTCATCTTAGCCGACACAACTTGGGCATGGGCATGCTCGTCTCAACCGTTTCAACTCGCTTGGTTAAGAAACACGATATGTTACACAATCGTCGGAAATCATGTGATGCTTCTCTCTTTGCGACTAGACTCGCCCAACTCATTGCATGTGTGGGCACCTAAAACGTGGCAATGCTTATTTATGAGTCTATAGAGTAATTAAAATGTGGGGCAGTATATGCTCACTGTTAGATAGTGTACCTGTTTCAATTTTATGGTGGGCATATAACACTGCTTCAATCCTATGGTGGGCATGTACTGCCATCGCATATTTATTGTTCAATAGATTGATAAATATTTGTTGCGCCCAAACGTGAGGATTTGACAACACTACTCCATACAACATTTTTCCTATGGGCACGAACACTGAAATTATGCATATAGTCCTAAAATAAATTTGTATAAGTATGGATAACGAAGAATGTGTAAATGAAGTTAGAGATAAACGAGTGAAAAACAAACATTAAGGGGGATAGGAAAACCAAAAACCCAAATTTGTACATATTTTTTTGGGTAATTAGGTTGAATCTAGGTGGGGGCTTGGATGGAAAAATTGTCTTCTCACCAATGAGATATTATCACCATGATTATGCTAGGATAGAGGAGCTATGTACCCACCAATGGGATGTTATCACTAGGATTGTGCATGGCTCGTTTGAGACTGGACACCCCTGGACACCCCTTGTTGGGGACCAAGTGTGATTTAGGGTACATATGGGTGAATTTGAGGTTAATGAGAAGAATGTAAAATGTACATGTAAATGTAAATGTAAATGAAATGATATGAAATTTAAATGCCATGGAATGTGAATGTCTAATGGAGGGAAATCAATGAAATATATTTTCATTAAAATATTCCCCTCCCATGATTATAAAATTATTTATTGTTAGGGGTTTTAAAGAGGAAGTAAGATGCATTAGGGTTTGTCTCTTGTAAAGTCCTACTTAGGGGTTAGGTGCTGAGAAGAGCGTTGGAGGTTGTGCAACCTCTTTACGGCCATGGCAGGGAGGCCTGCATATTATGTAAATTATACTTGTGATAATGGAGGAATCCATATTCTAGTTCAGTGTTCTTATGTGCAACAATTTATGTGATGTATTCGCTGTGTAGTTTGCTAGTTGGTTTGTTGTTCGTGTAGTTGTTTTCTGGTATATATTTATGTAGCTGTTTTTCTTTAGTTATTTGTTTTCTTTTGTTGGCCCTCCTAGCTAGAGGGTAGAATTTTTTTCCAACACACCTTGTGATGCAGGGGCATTAGGCTCTAGAAATACTTGTACTTTTATAAGACCTAGGAGGGTCTTATGTTTTCAAAGTTTCATGTAAATATTAGTATTTTGAATAAACATGGTAGGGAAATTGTAATTGTTCTCAAGTCATTTGAGAACGTGAGAAATTGGTTAAGATAGGAATATGAAGAGATAGCCAAGGGTATGAGTAGTTTTAGGATCAGTTTCAGTAGTTTTAGTTTGAGATCTAAAATTAGGAACTAGAGAATTTCAAGAGGCTCTATCAAGAAGTCGAATCGACTCATTTGTGTTTGTATAAATGTAAACCCCTGTAGAATAGAAAGAGAGCCCTTTCAGGAACAGAGTAGAAAGATAATGGCCATCGAACTGAATATCTGGCTAGCCATGAATTTGTAAGCGAATACTTTGGTAATTGATGACATAATATGTATTGATGAAGGATTGTTTCCAATTCCCGTACAAATATATATATATTGCTGAGGAAATTATCCATAAGTTCTGTGTACATAACATGTGTTCTTGGTCGAATCTATATGAAGAATATTTGTGGCTCTGGAGTAACTACGAACTCTGAGTTATGAAATGATTGAACTTGCCTGCTTTGACTGTTCGAACCCTTCGTGAGAGTATGGATAGTGGTCCTAGTTTTGTGAGTAGGAACCCCTGTGCAAAGCACTGCCCGTAAATTGAAATTGGGGCTTTGATCGTCTTCTGTGGATTATTGGAGGAATTGACTTGTAAAGGGAGGCGAATCGATCACTGTAAGGATCGATTTTGAGATAGAAGAATTCATGTGTATTCGAGTTGTTGGTTTATGGTTAAATTGTAGTTTCATTATAGTTTCAATTCCGTGATTTATTGACCATCGATCCTGTAAGAATCGATGGCAATCTAATGTTATATGATCTTATAGAGTAGACGTAGGGTATTGTATGGCGGAATAAAAATTGCTGGTTAAGCACATGACAAAGCAGAATTGATCTTTGTGTGGGAGTTTATTTTATTGTGAACTAAGAGTGTTGTGCCGAGAGTTGAACCTGAGTTAGTGAACTGGAGTGAATAGGAAGAAGGGGGTTAACCCCACGGTCAATTACTGTTCAAAAGCCGGAAGAGGTTTTGATCGCACCGCCTTTGCACGGTAAGTGGTTTTCATGAAATCAGCGCGATCACATTCGTTGGAGGACGCGTGGCATGAGGCGGGTTTCCAAAACCGTTTACATCGCGCGCTAATGTCTGGTCTTTAACCCCTCGCGATATCCATCTACGACCGTTCGATCAACAGTTGAGGCACGACGCCCTACTGATCGTTGGATCCACTCGATACATAACCAAGGTACGTGGCTTGTGGGACTCGAAGTATTATGTTGAGTATTATGGGTGTAATCCTAAGGTCTGGGAATAGACATTAGCACTACGTTAATTCTGAAGTTAAGCCTTGGTTGCGATGTTTTACAATTGGTGGTGACTATAATATATGTTGAGATACTGTAATGCATGCTGATATATTGTAGTTGTTAACGGAAGGTGCGAGTATAAGAGCTGCATTCGTATTGAAGTTACGAGGGTCGGTTGTATTGTGTGGTTTCACAACCATAGGTGTAATAAGAGATGAACTTCCACAAATTGTGAGTGTGATCAGATTTAAATTCATTTGGGCATAACCTTAGAGTGCGTTGTTGTTCCATGCATAGAGATTGAAGAATGTGGGATAAGAAAGTTAGCCCTGGCATCACCTTGAGATATTAATTCCTCCAAAGGTAACTTCCATACTCAACCCCTCCCCGTGATGTTTGAACTTGAGACCTAGTTGGAATTAAACCCCACACAAACCAATAGATCTACACTTCATGGATTAAATTTGTATATATCATAAAAGATATGGAATGTAGATGAAGATATGAGGAACTCAATTTCTAGTTTATTATAATAGTAGGGAGTGTGGTCATGAATCACAAATGTAATTTCCCTGAAAGTCCAATTCATTATCATCCTCACGACCATGCTTCCCATTTATTTTTACTAATTAGCAATGTCTACATCCTCCTCCATTGTTGCCTCTGCCTCTGCCTCCATCACAACTCAATTGTACGACGTATTCAACCATCAAGGTGTTGATGTCAAGGAAACCTTCCCTAAGCAACTTTACCATTTTGGGGCAGTGGGGAACAACCATTTCCTAATTTGCCTTAGTTTATTCCCTCATAGAATTTGCGACCAAAACGACGTGTTGAACCAAATACAAAAGCAACAATAACATATTGTCTTTCGATCTCTGAATTTTTAAAGAGCATGATGCAAATGCTTCTTTGGATGGGATTTCAAAATTTCATTATCCCATGTTCAATTTGAAAACATGAAATAGATGAATGATTATTCATATAAGCATTGTTTTTTCATCATAATCCATAATTCTTTTAGACAAGAAATTCGACTATAAGAGCGTGAATTGTATTTTTAATAATGAAAATAGTTTTAACACCTTTGAAACAACCAAAATTTTAAAACTTAACTTCTGCAAACCAAATTTCTAAAAAATTCCTCCCCATCCTATCAAAATCATGCTAAATTTTCTATATTTTTTATACCAAAACATCACCTCCATATATATACTATTTCTATTTCAGCGTGATTAGCATAGCATCATGTAGGGTGCCCACCGTCTCTTACAAGAGCATGCCGTACGCGGATATTAGAAGGAAGGAGGTTTGAAATTTTCACCGTGGTCGTCGGAAGCGTGATGCACGTGGAGGTGGCCAAAAAGTGAGGAAGTTCTGTTTTGAAATTTCCACCGTGGTCGTTGTAAGCGTGATGCAGGTACAGGTGGCCAAAAAGTCGCCTATTTAACTACTCTGGTTGAAATTCCAAATTCCAGCCTATTATAATATTGGGAAATGTTATCACCAATCTTTGAAGTCAAATTCCAGCCTATTATAATATTGGGAAACGTTATCACCATCTCTGAAGTCGAGAACGTAGGGAAGACAGAACGAAGCCAAGGCCCCACGGGACCCAGCGGAGCGACAGATATACACAGGGTGCACAATTACACATCCAACAAGCGCTTCACTATATAAATATATATATATATGCGCACTAGACGCTTCAGGCTTTTAAAAACCCTAAATTCCAACTCATCTTCATCCCTTGCACCGATGCCTCCACCGCTCTGCATCCTCTTCTACGATTGCCTCCGCCTCCACCGCCACCGCCACCGCTACCGCTGCATCCTCCTCTCCGATTGCTTCGTGCCTCCACCGCGTGGTGCACCCCGCTGCACCGATCCGTGCGCCTCCACTGCTGGTGCATCCGCCTGCAGCGCTGCAGTGCGTGCTTCCAGCTCCACCGATCCATCCGCCTTCGGCGCCGCAATGGGTGCGTCGGCCTCAACCGTTGCCTCCGCCACTGCTGCACTGTGCGCATCCGTCTCCAGCGCAGTAATGGGTGCTTCCAGCTCCATCCGATCCAGCGACACTCAAACCGCTTTTGTGCAAGTGGCGATTTTCTTCGTCGATATGCTGAATCATGTTGGTGCCTAGATGAACTCGTAATCATGTTACACTTAAATTCTCTTCTCGATACGCTGAATCATGTTGGTGCCTAGATGAACTCGTAATCATGTTACACTCAAATTCTCTCCTCGATACACTGAATCATGTTGGTGCTTAGATGAACTCGAAATACATTCAAAGGCTCCCATTATCCCTGTGTTTTACCGTGTCATGCCCGCTGAGCTTCGGTGGACGAAGGGAAAATAAACAGGTAAATAAATGCCCACAAAGCGTCTCGAATCTTCTCAAGCTTTAATAGTTTTACATGACGTATATCATGAGGATCAGTTCAGAATAATTTTGCCCCTTTAAACTCATGATTTCCATTCCTCTAGCTTAATATTGATTACATCTAGAAATAATGATGTTTTCAAAACAGCAAGAGTGGAATCGTCGGTATTGGTTGGATGCAGTAAGGTGTCGGTTCTCCGGATCGAGTTGGGGAGCCGGATCTCCTCCATTCATGGGGACCAATCTCATTTTTTTTTGGTGCTATTTTGTTTTCAGGTCAGTTTATCAAGCGAGCCTGTTTTGTTGTGCAGGGGTTTTGGTATTGTACAAGGCTGCTTTTTTCTTCTTCAAGTGATCAGGCATGATTATCAGTTGACTCGGATTCCATAGGTCATGCGTGCATAATGTACTACAAGCAAGCCTGATTTGGTTTTTGCCTAGCAAAACAGCTTTTTATCAGTCATGGACACTATGGATCTCGCCGTTCTGTTTGCCTTCTTTCATTTCAGTTATTTTTTATTTTCTTTATTATCATGAATATGATGCTGCATATTCTCTCTGCTGGTTCTTATCAATGTATACAGGAATGATCTTATAGGTATGTTTTATACTATCCGTTATGTTGTTGGCCATAAACATCGAATTACTTCTTTTCAGAAGTGTATTCTGGATGTATTTGGTATATGGGGTTTTCTCGCTGTTTTATATAACAGTTTGAGAATGTATTGATGATCATGTACTGTCACGTTTTTTTCCTTCTGAAAAAAAAAATACCATCAATTTATATATGTTGGCTGAGCTTAACAGAAAATACTTGCGAAAGCTCCGCTGTTCCCATGCCTTCAGCCAAGATTATCCGAGCCAAGGACATGCATGTCTAACAGATAAGTTCTTAGAATCTTGTAATGGATTGCCTTATCTTTAAAGTTATATGGGTCACATCTTTATGGAAAAGAGATGTTTGAGTGGGAAGATGAATTGGGGAGACTTCCCAATGAGGTAAAGAACGCTGAAAAATAGTTATGATACCCTTGACAGTGAAGAACAACAGATATTACTAGACATTGCATGTTTTCTAAGCAGGCAAAACAGGGATACAGCCATAAGCATATGGAATAGATTAGCTGGAATGGAAGGCGGGTTTTCAAAGGTTTTGATTATACAGAGTTGTGTGAAACTGAAGAGCATACACGGAAGATTCGGCTGCTAGATTCAGTCAGTAATGTGAGCTGGAAGAGCTGCCAAGTATGGCAACATTGACCTCTTTGGAAGAGTTTCACTTACATATCTGTGTGAAGTTGAAGCGCAAAAAGCTGTTGGAGCAATTTGCAAAGCTTCGGGTGCTCAATGTTTCGAGTTAGAAGAGCTACCAAGGATGGAAACATTGTCATCTATGGAGGAGTTTTACGCATACGACTGTTTGAAGCTGAAGCCCATAAGTGGGTTGGAGCAGTGTGCAAAGCTTGCTAGGTGCTCCGAGTTAGAAGGGCTGCCGAGGATGGAAAATCTATGGAAGGGTTGTACGCAAACGGCAGTGTGATGCTGAAGCGCATAAGGGGGTTGGAGCAGTGTGCAAAGCTTCGGGTGCTCAATGTTGCTAGGTGCTCCGACTTTGGATGGAAACGTTGACCTCTTTGGAGGAGTTTTACGCATTAAACTGTGTGAAGCTAAACAACATAAGGGAGTTGGAGCAGTGTACAAAGCTTCGTGTGCTCAATGTTGGCGGGCTCCGAGTTAGAAGACCTGAGGATGTAATTGTTGACCTCTTTGGAGGAGTTTCCAACATATAAGTGTGCGAGGTGAAGAGCATAAGGGGGTTGGAGCAGTGTACAAAGATTTGGCAGCTCAATGTTGGTGGATGCTGGGAGTTAAAGAGCTGCCAAGTATGGAAACATTGACTTCTTTGGAGAAGTTTTACACAAATGACTGTGTGAACCGCATAAGGGGATTGGAACAGTGGTCAGTGTTGCTAGGTGCTCCGAGTTAGAAGAGCTGCCCAGGATGGAAACATTGTTATCCATGGAGGAGTTTTATACAGATGGATGTGTGAAGCTGAACAACATAAGGGGGTTGGCGCAGTGTACAAAGCTTCGGGAGCTTAATGTTGGTGGGTGCTGGAGTTAGAAGAGCTGACAAGTATAGAAACATTGACCTCTGTGGAGGAGTTTAGTGTGAAGCTGAAGCGCATAAGGGGATTGGAGCAGTGTACGAAGCTCGGGTGGTCAGTGTTGCTAGGTGCTCCGAGTTAGAAGAGCTGCAAAGGATGGAAACATTGCTATCCATGGAGGAGTTTTATGCAGATGGATGTGTGAAACTGAACAGCATAAGAGGGTTGAACAGTGTACAAAGCTTGAGTGCTTAATGTTGTTTGGTGCTCCGAGTTAGAAGAGCTACCGAGGATGCAAACATTGGAATCTCTGGAGGAGTTTTACGCAACTCGATGTGTGAAGGTGAAGAACATAAGGGGGTTGGAGCAGTGTGCAAAGCTTCGAGTGCTGTATGTTTGTAAATACTATGAGTTAGAAGAGTTGCCAAATATGGAAGCATTGGTATCTATGGAGGAGTTTTACGGATATGGATGTTTGAAGCTAAAGAGTATAAGAGGGTTATGGCAGTTGACAAGGCTTAGAGTGCTAAATGTTCGTATCTGCTTGGAGCTAGAAGAAGTGGAAGGTGTTGAACAGTGTACGTGGTTGGAGGAGCTCGATGTCTCTGGATGTCCCAAATTACAGTGTCTCTTGTGGGAGTAAGAGGGGTACGAGCTTCGCGGACGATTAAAGGCAGGCGTGCTAGTTACGTGAAAAGCCAAGCAAGAAGAAGCCGGAAAAGCGAAGCAAGCAGAAGCGGGTTGTGCAATGAGAAGGAAGATTTATCATTGTAAGGGGTAGCCATAACACTGCAAATTATATATGGCGTTGTTATTAATTGATATTTGATAAAACGAAGCTTTCTTATTAATTGATATTTGATAGAAGGAAACTTCTCTATGTACATGGTAATCTTAATTTTTATCTAATTGAAAATAAACCAAAGCAACTGCACTATGTCAAAGCCGGGGTATATATGAATATTGTGTATGATGCGTTTGATAATTAGTTAAATCAAGTCCGCAATGCATACAGTATACCTCCCGAATTATGATTCATGTTGTTTTTATTGACCAACGACGCCAGCCAACCAAATGAAGCAGCTTACCCTGTGCTCACTTAGCTTCACTTCCCTGCAGCTCACATCTAGCAACTAGTAATCTGATAGGCAGATGCAGATCCAGTTTTATCTGGGAGAATTGCTCCATGACCTGTTGTAGATGTTTGCATAGAGAAGACACTCATCCCAGAGTACACTTATATTTATTTGGGAGGAGCCATCAATGTCATGACGAAAGACATAATGGAGAATTTAAATCTTCAAAGGATGTCAAGGTAAACCTCCATTGTTCTTCAAATGGTTGACAAGTCCGCTATTAAGCCGTAAGGGATCCTAAAAGATGTGCTTTGATTATCCAAAAGAATCCTAGATGTGCTTTGATTATCAAAGATTCATAATTCCTCCATAAGTGCCAAGCTGAGTTCATGACTGCATAGGATGAACGACTCAGAATAACATATGAAATTCTCAGTAGTATGAAAATGATCAAACTACAAGCATGGGAAGAAAAATTCAAGGAGTTGATAGAAAATTTTCGAGTTGTCAAGCTAAAATGGTTGTTTTCTGCACAGGTTAATAGAACATATGGCACCTACTCTACTGGATGTCACCCATCATTTACTGCATCTATAGTTTTTGCAGGGTCTGCTATCATAGGTGATCCACTGTTAACTGCCATGACCATATTTGCAGTCCTGCAATATTCCGTGTCATGCAAGAGCCAGTGAGAATGCTGCCTGACGTTTTGGTTATATTAATTCAAGTTAAAGTCTCCCTTGATTGTGTGAACAAGTTATTACAAGATGATGAGCTGAGACAAGATGTTTTGAGGAAAGCACTCGCTGGATCCCAGTATACCATCGAAATTCATCGAGTTATTTAGTTGGGATCTGGAGTCTTCACTGCTAAAACCAACACTAACATTGAAGGGAATAAATCTGCAAATTAAAAAAGGGAGAAAAGGTCGCAATTTGTGGCTCAGTGGGATCAGGGAAATCTGCTCGGCTATATACAATTCTTGGAGAACTCCCAAAATTTCAGGAGATGTAAGTTGAATATAAACTATTCTTGAGCAGCAGTAACCATTTCATAGTTCAACAAAATTTTAGATGCAGTTTCTTTCCTTTCTATAGTGTGTGTTGTAGAAAATATATTTTATATAGATATATTCCATAAATTTTTTGATTGCACCGCGTGCAGGTTCAAGTATATGGTAGTGTTTCCTACTTGGCACAAACAGCCTGGATTCAGAGTGAGACTGTCAGAGATAACATATTCTATGGGAAACCAGTAGAAAAAAATCCAGTACATGAAGGCAATACAAGATTGTTGATTATACCAGGATATAAAGAGTTTTGCTCATGGAGACATAACATAGATTGGGGAGAGAGGATTGAATTTGAGTGGAGGACAAAAATAGAGGATTCAACTGGCCATAGCAGTATATAATGATGCCGACATTTATCTATTGGATGACACCTTCAGTGAAGTCGATGCTCATACAACTTCAACTCTATTTAATGTGAGAAATCATTTTGTTTTGTGACTTGATTTTTTGGTTTTGTCTGAGTTGATTTCTTGCTCTTTGATATGCATAAAGGGAGTATTCAGTTTCGAAACAATTGAAAATAGGGATTGAATCTATGATTCTTATAAACTTAAATTAGTTGCAAGATTGTATGAAGGGAGCATTGACAATGAAGACAATAGTATTTGTCCCCCAACAAGTGGAATTTCTTCCTACCGTCAATAAAATCCTGGTAGACACATATTCTATCTTCTATGGACTCAATCAGAAAATCGCTTTATGAAATTTGGTGGTTTCTTACAAGTTACTCTTCCTTCTAGAGTTTTGAATATGGTGGCATATCTCATCTATCTTCAAAGGTAATGGAAGGTGGAGAAATCAAGGAAGCCGGAAGCTATGAGCAAATATTAACATTAGGACAAAAGCAACTTGTTAATGAGCACAGGGAAGCCATGACTTCTGCTAATCCAGTGAGATATCCTGCTTCAGTTTGATCTCAACAAACTAACATAAGCACATTAGAACTTACCAGGACACAGAGTGCAAGTGTACTGGTTAGAGAAGAAAGTGTAGAAGATATTTCCTTTAAGACAGGGCAATTGATTGCATAAGAAAAGAAGGAAATAGGGGATGTAGGATTGCAACAATACTGTGATTATATTCATGTAGCAGGAGGGGCGTCACCTTTCCTTTGCTGCATTGTACTATCACAAGAAGCATTTGTTGTTGGTCGAGTATCATCATTTAGGCCGTTCAAAACCACCGGGTCCAAGACAACAAGATTACCTTTTCCTTTGGTTACACAGATTTGGGAAAACTCGATTCCTCAAATAGAAGAGTCTCTTACAACCACCTCTGTCCATCTGGTATTTTCTAACGCCATTTTCTTAATAGCTTTAGATCCTTATTAATCCAGATCTATTAAGAAACGATAGATGGAGATTATACTAGCTTGGAGCCATATTATCCCAGATCTATTGAGTACTCAGAGGTATCCATTTTTCTTGGCACTCCTTGCACTTCGCTTTGTTTGATACTGCTAAAGCTTAAAAAAATCAAAATTTAACACAGGCATATCTAAAGTTGAAGTAATCTATGTTAGCATGTAAGTCTCAAGTTAATGTGGATCTATGCTAAACTGGTTGTTTTTATACTGTTTACTTCGTAATATATCCTGGAGCTATGCAAAACTAATTGTTCTCTACATGTAGTAATACAAAGACAAACACATACTCCGGTATTTTCTCCATCCTCGGGTATAGAACAATTCTTATAGTAAATTAAACACATAATAGCTTGCGGTGGCCTTATATAACAACAATATGCTTTTCAAACAAAATTGTTGAGGTTGAGGCATTGTGACATGGAGATAAATTCAAATGCATTCATTAACACAGGCTGTGTCTCTTTCTTCTCTGTGACAAGATGATCCTAATTAAAAACCTAGTCAAAAGATTATTCCTTGAATATTCAGAATTTGAAAAACAACATTTCACACACAAATCTTACTTCTGAGTCATTAAAAACAGCATCTACTTCATCCGAATTATGTCCTTTTCTTCTTGGAACTTGGGTGGCTTGTAACCCTTCTTAAAACATTCATTCTCTAAAATCTCAGGTACAATAATACGCTGCCAATGGAGAATATAAATGTGCATGTTAGTTTGTTGCAATGATCTTTACAAAAAAGGAGTGCATTCTCATCACACAAAAATCCACGACTTCTAAATCTTCTCAAATTCTATTGCTCTCAACTATGACATGATTAATCTTTCAAATTCTGTTGCTGTCAAGTATAAGATGGATTCAAATAATAGTGAAGGTAATCTATTGGACAAGCTGAACACATTTGCAACGTTATAGAATACAATTCAATACCATTTCACTTACTGTCTTTGGCTCTGGATCCAAAATTCTCAAAATCAGTGTTTTTGCACTAGAAGAAAATCATGGAGGGCAGGTGAAATCAGCTTTATGAATCTACAGTTCATTAGTATCATTAGAGTCAATCGGTTCTATCTTTATAGAAGTGCTAAAAAGAAAAGTAAATAGAGCAAAAGTATTTAACTTTTGGTTGATCTGGCATTCTTGCATTCTTACTTTTTTAGGTAGTGCCAGAAGATTTGATTCATCAAAAGGCAAGTGACCTGCCATCAAAACAAATAGGATATCCAAACTAGTTAATTTGTGCTTCTAGGATATCTAAACTAGTTAATTTGTGCTTCTCATTTTTGTAGATGCAAGCTTGTCAATCGAAAGGCTACATACAGACCTTACTTTTGCAAGGTTTTTTTGTAATTGACCCTAGGGCACACTCAAGAGAGGGAACAGACCGTTACAATTTACTTTATGGGTGTACTATTTTACATGGTCAAGGCTCAACCCTCATCAACATGTTGACTGTGGCTGTCTTTGGTAACAAAGGTTTAATGGGGCCCTTTCTCTTGTTTGTTATAAGTTCAGACTTTACAATTTACATTATTGGTGTACTATTTTACATGGTCAAGGCTCAACCCTCATCAACATGTTGACTGTGGCTGTCTTTGGTAACAAAGGTTTAATCGGGCTCTTTCTCTTGTTTGTTATAAGTTCAGATTTGTTTTCTACTGCTCTATATACAGTAAGCCTAACGAGTTATTCCTTCCTTAGTTTAAGGAAGCTTGTTATCAAGTTGGAAACCCTCCAACTGCTCTATATACAGTAAACCTAACGAGTTATTTTGTGTTAGTTTAAGAAAGCTTGTTATCAGATAATGAGTTATTTTGTGTTAGTTTAAGAAAGCTTGTTATCAGGTGCAGTATGCATTTAGGTTAACATGCCATGAGATACATTTGACTTCCAGGGTTTTCTTGTTTAATGTAGCCTTCTATCTCTTGGTCTCTTGTTTGTTTTAAGTTCAGTCTTGTTTTCCAGTTATATGGTTTACAACGGCTCCATATACAGTAAGCCTAACGAGTTATTTTGTGTTGGTTTAAGAAGCTGGTTACCAGGTGCAGTATGCATTAAGCTTAATATGCCATGAGATACATTTGACTTCCATGGTTTGCATTGAGATAATGGAATCTATTTTCAACAAAAATATTTTAAAGGGTCTCTCTAGCCGGGGAGAATGCTATTCCAAGATTTGATCAAGATACAATCAGATCGTTAGGAATGCCAATCTCCACTGCCAAGAGATGGTCATAACACCACATTGCAACCCATGTGTGCATTCACTTATTTGAGAATGAGCTAGCATTTGTTCCAGCCTGAAAATTGAAAGTTATTTGTCTCATTTGTTAGAAAAATGGCACAAGGGCGGGCATCAAATTCATGGGAACAAGAACAGACGCATTTGTCTATGCCACGGTCCCATTGGTCGAAGAGGCTGCCGCACTCATGCATAGTTAGGCCTATTTTAGAAATATAATATAATATACTGTTTTATTTTTACAAGTATAGATTTGAGATATTATTATATGATATCTTATATAATGCATAATGCACTGAAAACCTTCATACTTATTTATATATTTATAAATATTATAAATATAATTATAATATTTTATTGATTATTAATATTAATAAATATAAATTTATGAATATTATACTCATAATTATTATTATTAATGTAGGATTATATTTTTTTAAAAGGAAATATTAAGTTTGGGTTTCTTTTATTTCATGAAATTTATGATATAATATTTGTTGATTTATTGTATTATATAATTAGAGTTTTTAAGATATTTAAAATTAATTATTGGGAATTAAAAATTGAAATTAAGTTAATTAAGAATTTGATAAGATTTGAATAAGTTTAAAAAATTGTTGATATTTAATTATTTAATTTTATGTTTTAAAGAAAATTAAATTATTAATTTTTTTTTTTATAAATCATATTTTTTATAATTTTATTTAATGTTATATTTTAATTATTTTAGTTATATTTTGTGGATTTCCTAATTATAATTCGAGCTTTCATTGAAAGTGAAATTACACATTGGTGGTAAGTGCAAGGGATTATCATTCATATTGGAGAGAAATAATGATTATTTTATAAATAGGTTTAAGGACAACCACAAACAACTTAAAATTGAGCATATTTTCTTGTGGAGTGACTTCTCTCTATAAATGTGGCTAGAGTGAGGACAATGAATTGTAGTGGTGGTTCAAATATAATTATCAATCTCACAAACAACCATAAAATCCCATTTGATAGTAAGTTGGCCCGCTTCACTACAAGAATCAAAGAGGAGGCTCTTTGGTTTAATGATGCCATCTTTTTCAATGTCCTAAGGGGTCTAAATAGTCGAACAAGCACCCTTGCTAATAAAGTCTCAAGATTGAAATAGGGGAAGCTAAGGAAAAATGGGGGTTTTTCTTTCCAAGTTATCCACTCGGTTCATGCCTAATGTCAATTATGCATGGTGCCACATATCAAGCTCATTAAGCAAAATATGTCAAGACGCTCAGACTATCATAATATAACTTGATGGAGGTAGGATTTAATGTGAATCACCCTTACGACATCCCCATACATGTTATAATTTATGTTTAGCCAACAATTTGAAGCTTGTAGAGAATATATGTGGGAGAAAAAGGGTGGGATTATGGATTAGAGAGTAGGTGCTTTGTCCAATGAGGAGAATTGGTGATGGTCGACGTTGGCTCAATTGGAATTTTGGGAAGCACTCCCTTGTGAACTCTATTGGTGATTCTTGGCATTTTCTTAGTGGTTTTGGCTTAGTCTCTCATGGTTACTATCTTTGTTCAGTGCTATGTCTTGGTGTTTTTTTGGAGCTTTGTTCTTGTTTGGTGTGTTGGTAGTTATTTGGAGTCCCTAGTTCGCAGCATTGGAAATTGGGCTCTCTAGTTTGTACATTTAAATCTAGCTAGACTCTTTTTGGGGGGAGGCTTTGAAATCCATTTCCATGTTTTGAATAACTTCAAGAAGGGAAAAGTTATGGACCTATAGTCTACTTGATTTTTTTTGTTGCAAACTCGAGTTTTCCCAAGTTCTTTTTAGCAGTTGAGGTTGTGCAACACTATCTTGCCTTCGCTATGGGGGCTTGGCCAACATGCACCTATTACAACTAAACTATGTCCCTTCACTTAAGGTTTGCCCATAAATTTTAGTTAAGCTACAAAATGTCAAGTGCAACTCATTGCTACTCAGCCAACTCCATTCAATAGTAAGCACACATTTAACTGTGACCTCTAAGAAATCTTAACAATAGGCCAATAAAGTAATGTAAGGAGTAACGTCCAACAATCATAAAGAGTCCACAACACACATATATGTGTGGCAGCCAAGGTAGATTCAGTAACTTTATTATATGAAGAATGTCACAAATATACAATGAGGGAGTTGTAGCATCTTGCTTGCAACACTCTTACACATGTACAATTAATACAAGGAAAAATTTCCTTCTTCATACTATCCAACTGATATGCACAATCTAACTCTTGAAGCAACCACATGCCTACCTTTTGAAAGACCTATCTTCTTCTCATGGGAACCAGACATTAGTCATGTATATATAAATAGAAAAAAAGAGATTACAACGAGAGCCTAGACGTTGCAGTATCCTTCAGTGGGTTCAGTCAAAGCGCATCTCGAAGGTTCGTCAGGGAATGGGATGAGGTGAGGACACAAGCCTAAGCTCTCTCTCGACAAAGGTCTCTTTCTCTGCTCTATCTCACCAACAAAATGTTCAACAATTCCTCTTCAACTATTCAATGGTTCAGCTAGTGTATCAATGAGAGATAGGTTTATTTATAGAGTGAGAGGAGGTTGGGATCCCTACAATGGTGGAAGGGAGGCCTTATCCTTTGGGATCTGTTTAGCAGTTGAGGTTGTGCAACACTATCTTGCCTTCGCTATGGGGGCTTGGCCAATAAGGTTTGCCCATAAATTTTAGTTAAGCTACAAAATGTCAAGTGCAACTCATTTCTACTCAACCAAATCCATTCAATAGTAAGCACACATTCAACTGTGACCTCTAAGAAATCTTAACAATAGGCCAATAAAGTAATGTAAGGAGTAACGTCCAACAATCATAAAGGGTCCACAACACACATATATGCATGGCAGCCAAGGTAGATTCATTAACTTTATTATATGAAGAATGTCGCAAATATACAATGAGGGAGTTGTAGCATCTTGCCTGCAACACTCTTATACATGTACAATTAATACAGGGAAAAATTTCCTTCTTCATACTATCCAACCGATATGCACAATCTAACTCTTGAAGCAACCACATGCCTACCTCTTGAAAGACCTATCTTCTTCTCACTCAGCCAACGTAGTTCACCCTAATTTTCTAACCCTGAACTTAGCACAATCACAGAGCTCGTTTACACTCTTGGTGAATGACCAATAACTTGCGGTTTATCATTTCTGAAGCATCCTCCTTTTATGTGAGAGCTTCCTTGAACTTGCAACCCCCTTTACTCTAAGGTGGACCTAGGTACCATTCATCAAATTCGATAGCTTTAGTGATCAATTCATGGTGATTTGCGAGATAATTAGGATGATATACTATCATGTAGGATAAGAGGACTAAGAATGCCCTGTCACATTGGATGGAAGCCCACAAGGTGTTACATAGTGGGCTTCGATGAAGGATGGTGTGAGTTGAAAATTTCCAATAAATTGTCTTTGTTGTACATGGTAAGGAAACTTTGTTGATAACTACGTTGAAGATGTGTAAACACCTAATGAAGGAGAGACATGATCTTTATTGAGTATCACATGTCAATTTAGATGGAAGATAGCATGGTCTTACATTGGGAAATTAGTTACTTAAGTATGATTGGTTCAGGGGAGGTGACAATGGGTTGTGTATGGTTGGTTGGTTATGATGTGAACATTTCATATGGTGAAACTTGCACTATGACATTTCACACAGTTGAAGGTTCCTAGCTTGGGTTCAAATATGTCAATTAGGCATATTCCCTGTAATATGAGTGGTTGATGGTCATCTCCAACTAGGAAGGTCACATTGGTGTTGAGTGGTATGTGATGCTCAAGTCGAATAAAAAGTTTATACAAAACTTTGTTTGGTTGCCAACAATTGTTTTGTTCTCCTCAGATGTGCTATAATATCTCATGTTTGTGGTGTATTTTTCCTCTTGGGTTGGGATTTTGACCCTGTTGAATACTTAGTGTGCCTATTCTTGAAAAGGCATAGCCCAACATATTAGAATTGTTTCTTTAGAAATTTATTGTCTACTCTTTAGGCACATGGAAGATTTAAAATATGGATTACAAGGAAATTGAAGAAATGCATAGAGTATTATGCTAGCATGATTATTTTATCAATGTTAACAAGATGTCTATATTATTGGTGAAAACCAAGGCACATAATAACAAACATCAATGCATATCCCAAAATTCAATGGTCATGGACACCCTTTGTTGTGTAGGTAAATCCTCCCTGCGAACAGAGACGATCCCTCTAGTCTTAGGGTGGGTATAGCAACAAGGGAACAAGCTAATATGTAGGTTCCTAGTTAACGAATGAAATAGGTTGGGATAGATTGTCCTACCTGTAGTCCAACGCGATTATCGCAGTTGTAGTAGTGGCGACCTCTTGATCTCTATCCCGACAGGTCGTGGTCCTTCAGCAATGGTACTCGGATGCTTGCACAAAGATCAAAGGAAAAACGCAACATACAAGACAATGATTGCATTCATAACTAGCTAATCAGTCAAGGAATATTAAACACATTGCGTAAAATAAACCATATTAACACAAGATGGGAACCATACATTAGTCATGTATATATAATTAGAAAGAAAGAGATTACAACCGGAGCCTAGACGTCGCAGCCTCCTTCAGTGGGTTCAGTCGAAGTGCGTCTCAAAGGTTTGTCGGAGAATGGGACGAGGCGAGGACACAAGCCTAAGCTCTCTCTTAACAAAGGTCTCTTTCTCTGCTCTAGCTCACCAACAAAATGTTCAACAATTCCTCTTCAGCTAGTGTATCAATGAGAGATAGGTTTATTTATAGAGGGAGAGGAGGAGGTTGGGATCCCTACAATGGTGGAAGGGAGGCCTTATCCTTTGGGAGGTTTCCCCAAAAGGTGGAAACAAGAGGCCAAAGGAGGGTGTTCGTGGTTATTCAGTCGAACCATCCAAGCTGACTCGCTCAGGAGGTTGTTAGCATGGAAACTTTGCCTCCATATTTAAAAAACATTCCAAAAACAGCTTGGCGTGGGTAGCCCACTGGGACAGAGCGCCAATAGGCGCGGGGCCCAGTGTTAATTTTCCTCATCAGGGCGAGGCCATAACGGTCTGCCAACGCCAACAAAAAAATGTGCTTTTGCTGATCTGCTCTGGGAATTGTCAATAGAGAAAGTGTTGTCCTCAAGGCAAGAGATTCAATGATGCTCATTGCAAGGCATGACACTTCATATAAGTCACAAAAATGGTCCTCCAATGTGCGGGACGGGGATTGCAGGGACGGTGACAAAATGATGTGTAACAGATTCCCCCTAAAGCATGAGGCCCGAGAAAGAGGGAGCGGTGAAATGCTTTACGAGAACGTGTTCGAACCAAACACCGCTGTCAGAAGACCTGTAAGTACAAATACAACTGATATCTATGATACATGAACATGTGGCATGGGCACAGCCATCCATAATAGAGTACATAAAAACTGAGATCCGAGGTATGGACGCAGTCGTCCAGTAGTAAGGTTCAACAAATAGACTCAGGTATGGTCGCAACCATCCAATCAAAAGAGTCATGTAATAAGTCATGATAAACCATAATATCCCATAGCCTGGATCTTATTAGACAAAGCCCAGGGTCTTGCACTCCATCTCGACCTGAACAAGTACAAATTCAAGTATGCGAATATGTGAGCTGAAGTTGAACATGCAAGAAAGTCACATGATTACCAGTCAATGATGAAAGCTGTTAACATGTACGAGAGAAATCACCAATAAAGACAATGGCTCTCAAGGTACAATAGGTACAATCCACGGAACGTGAATGGTGATCTGGCATCAAACACCCGTAGAATCACTCGATCGAAGGCCAATGATGTGGACCTGTTGTCGAATGCGAAGAAACTGCCATTGAGGCATACAAGCTTCAAGGTACTGGAAGGGAGTCTCTTGATCAACTTCTTGGATAATGAGCTGAAGTCGACTGGAAGTGACCCAGTCGAAGGAGGGCCATAATGTGTCCCACATCATCGACACGAGACAAAGGAACATGATAATAGTGAATCAAGGCCAAACAGAGGATCATAGGGAGGTTGAAAAATTGCAAAGGTAAACTTCTCTTGAACATATCAACGACACGACTCTAGATTTGGCAATGTTTGACATCAAGGGATCTGAGGTCATGATCACGTGGCAAAGAGCAGATGAGAGGCCAAAACAGATTACCCAAACCCATGGAGGAAAAAATGATGAAATGAGATGTCCCCAACCCGACACGAATGCAAATGAGTGTCATGTTCAAGACGACATACTGCCAACACAACTGAAAACAGGTTCCATTTTCCCCCACCATTTCTAGCGAGTACCGCAATTATTTTTGAAAAACAAGCTTGAAGGGGTTAGCATATTCTTGTGATGTAAGTTTGTCCTTCGGACAAATCCATCCTAGTAAATTTTACAAGCCCTAGGAAGGAGGAACTCGGGTAGGTCATGGTGACGATTTCCAATGTCATTAGGGTTTAACGAGTCTGACAAAGGACAAACTCGACATCTTTTCATGTTTAGAGAGTTTGAAAAGAAGCAGAAAAGAAAACTCCAGCAGGTCCCTTTTCGTTAATAGTTCCTCATATACAAAAAGGTAGAAAACGATGTCTGAGAGAACCTCTTAGTCGCGATAGGCTAAGGTATTCTTTTTTCGTAAATAATCTATCTTAGCCCGAAAAAGGGGTAAACGTATACTGGGTAGATGTCATTTCACAACCATTTAACGAGTTCAAAATGACAAGAGTCTCGACAATATTTTCTGATTTAGAGAGTCAGAAAAGAGCTGAAAGATGACTCCAATAGTGACTTTTTCGTGTTTTTACCGAGTCTGAAAAAGTATAAAATAGAACTCGTTACTAAATTGTCGTTACATTAAAAACCTGTTGCTACACAAGAGACACACGTAAAACCCATTTCTCGAAATAACATAGTGAAATAATCGAAAAATATGTCTTAAAACCTAATTAGGGTTCTGAAAAGTATATGCCAAAAATGGTAAAAAATAATTACTTTTCACTTTTACCTCTCGTGAAGAATTTGTTACCCCTTTTTACTATGATTTTTGCAGCATCGACAACGGGCAATCCAAAATATCAATCTCGAATTTTTCAGTTCTAGGTAAGAGCTTACATCCTTCCCTACATTTTGATTCTTTTTTCATTGCCCGCAACCCAAATTTTATGTGTTTATGGGGGAATTTGGCAAAATTTAGGGCGCGACGATTGGCGCGTGTATGAGGCATGGACTCATGGAAACCGACCAAAATTTTAAACTGAGGTGCGCCCATTGGTGCGACTATTTCTAAAATAGTCGCGCCAATCGCAACGCACAATTTTAGCATGAAAATGAAAACCACGCCCAATTTAACCAAACAAGAGCTTTGAATTTGGCTAATGACAGTCATATGAATGTTTTTGCAGGTGTGAAGCGGAAAAATGGTGATCGAAAACACAGTGAAGAAGACAAACTTGCCATGGAAAACGAAAGATTCATGGAAGATCTTAGAGATTGTGGGCTCAAGAAATTCTTCGTGACACCATGCTTTAGAGCTCAACCAGCGCTGTTGCAATACTTGATCAGTGTCTGAGATGTTGATCAGGAAAAGTTCACTATCCATGATCAAGAACTCCAGATTGAAGTTTCAAACGTTTATTTCATAACAGGGTTGTCGTGGAGGGGGGCAGTACCAATCCTGACCGGCACCCAGCTCACAATGGAGAACATGAGTATGGTGATCGACAGGGTGTGTTCAGGGGGAAGGAAAGGATTGGGAAGCGGAAAAGTGGATATCCACATTATTCCGGATTTGGCACTAAAGGTAGTGCTGCACACCATCACGCGAGCTGCAGGATCGCAAGCATCGCACGAGGCCACAAAGATATAACTACTTCTTGCTATAGATTGCCTGACACTGATCCTCTACAACTGGGCAGAGGCAGTGACAATCAACATGAAGCGTCAACTGACAAAGTGCAGGAAAGACAAACTGAAGCAGTTTGGCTATGGGTCTATTCTAGTATCGTTCATCCTAGAACGACTACCAGTTTTTCAACGTTAGGAGGTGATAGTCTCGACACCACCAAAATAGGAGCCACAGATGCCCTATTAGGCAACTATAATGCCAAGGTCAGGGGGCGGTCAACAGATGTCTTGGAGACCAGAGTTCTTTGAGTGGCTCCGCCAGCAGCTGATCGTCGTGGAGGATTGGCCCTACTCTGGCACAGATTTCACTGGTGATGCAAATCTCCCACTCCCAGAAGGAGAGGGTTGGGATGAAGTACTTGGTAAGACTCATTTTTTATTTTCATGAGTACTATGATTTTATTTTATTATGCATGTTCTGACATTAAATCCATGTGTTGGCAGATGTTGGCCCAGAGAGACCTGCAGGTACATCCCCGATAGCGAGGCGGATCCCTCGCAACTTTGATGTTACCCCTCATGGTGAGGGAGGCGAGGAGGACGAATTCATATGTAACTTAGAGGGAATCTCCCGTCGGATCCCGAATTATGCGCGATTTGATGATGTTCCTTGTGCATACCAGAGACACACTACAGGGGTGTCAAACCGAGTTCATCGCTTGCTGAGGTGACTTGTACGGGCAATGACATGCTATCATGAGCGTCACACTGAGTAGACACCTAGGTTTTATTTCTGCATATTTTTGAGAGATATGATGTCTCAGGATGTAACCGAAACACATATTTTTTGAACTTATGATGCACACTGATGAAAACATTCGATATATATATATATATATATTTATATATTTTCCTATATGGATATTTTTCACGTGATGATGATTTTTACAAATTACGCAAATGTCTATCTAATACAATGTTAGCCATTGTATCAGTTAATACATTCATTTGCCTTGGAATATGTTGATATGTAATGTAATCAAAATGTCTTTCTAGCAAACGAACACATAAATACAACCTTGAGATGTGAGGGTTTCTAACTGAATAATGTCCATTAAGTTGAAGAACGACAAGCTGTGAGTCTAGATTTACAACCAATGCACGAATGCCAAGGGTAATCGCCTCGGTTAATAGTTCAATAACAACACTATACTCAGCAACATTGTTTGTAGTTCGTCCTAGACAGATACCTTGAAGATCTATCAACTCACCAGCATGATCATAAATCACCCAGGCTGCCAAAGACAAGTTCCAGGTACTGCGGGAAGCACCATCCGCAAAACCTGACATAAGGGGTAATAAACATCCGCACAATAAGCAACGACCCAATAAGCATGAAAAAACTCGCAAAGCACACCAAGCCAAAAATTTACAAAAATGAAAAGAACACCTATGTACACAAAACATGCATAATATTTTTTAAGATACAACCCATTTCTATGCTAATCCAAAGGATGACGTTCGTAGTCAATAAGCTCATAAGCCCCATTCCGCAAAACACATTTAACAATGTAGGGCCCATGCCACATGGGTTGAAATTTGCCTGCCCCCAGCTTATCATGAGCTTGATCGTACAGGAGGACGAAGTCTCCTTCTATGAAGGAACGAGGAGAAAATGATTTTTCAAAGTGAGCTTTGACCTACTTTTTCTGTGCTTCGATGACCAAAGCAACAAAGCGACGAATTTCATCCAGCATTTCTAAGTAGAGAAGTCGCTCTTCTTTAGGTGAAGTGTTCGGCGACAATTCAACAACTATCTTGAGCGAAGGGATTTCACGTTCAATCGAAAGGGTAGCTTCCAGACCGTAAACAAGCTGAAATAGAGTGAATTTGATCGCATCCTTCATTGAGGTTCGGTATGCCCAAAGAGCCGAAAATAACATGAGATGTCAATTTGATTTGTGCATCCCAATCGTACGTTGAAACATGGTGACAAGAAATTTATTCATGGCTTCAACCTGCCCATTGGCCTGAGGATAGTACGACGTTGAGCTGTCGTGATGCAGACCCAACTTGGAAGACAACTCGGCCACCATATAATGCCAAAAATGGGAACCATGATCGGTAATGATGGCTTGAGGGACACCAAACATAGAAATGATGTGACTGAATATGAACTGAGTTGTTGTCTTACCGTCAACTGTAAGTGTAGGCATTACTTCGGCCCATTTGGTGAAGTAGTCAATGTCTACGATGATATAAGCATGCCCCCCGGCCGAGTGAGGGTTACACGTCATAAAATCAATGCCCCACTTTGCAAAGGAACCAATGGTAATTACAGGGTGGAGATGGGAAGGCAGCGCGCGCATCTTGCACTGATAGTTCTGGTAGTCATGACATTTACAAACAACGACAATGCAGTCCTTGAAGATGGTGGGCCAGAAATAACCAACACGGAGAATTTTCTGTGCAGTAGCATAACTAGACATGTGACTGCCACAGGCGCCACTGTGACAGTCATTCAGGGCTTTCTCAGCCTCCTCCAGAGTCAAACACCGACGAAGAATGGAATCAACTCCAATGTGGTGGATTGTATCTCCAACTATATGATAGGGTTGCGATTGATGACGGATGTGTGGGCGAGCATCCTTCGTCAACTGAGATCTGAAGATAGAAGTCTAAAGATATACGATGATATCACCGTACCAAGGATTGAGGGTGCTAATAAGAAAAAGCGTATTGTACGGAATGCATTCCTCGGAACCAAATGGAGCGAAGTCAAAGGGGAGGGAGTAGATTAAATCGACAAAGACTAATGATTTCTTCGACTTGGCGATAGTAAATTCCAAATCGAACTCTTGGAGGATGACAATCCACTTCGAGTATTTTCCCCCTAGCAATTGTCAAGACAATATGTAGGTCATAGGGTTGCAATTAGAAATCACAGTCACTATACACAACAGAATGTAATGAAAAAAATGTTGAACCGCCTGAACCGCAGCCAATGCCAACTTCTCGACATGTCCATATCGCGTTCCATTATTGAGAAGGTTACGAGATAGATAGTAAATAATATGCTCGTCACCATCATCATCGTCTTGTACCAAAACCATGGCAATTGTGCTAAAAGCGACGGTTAAATAGAGGGAATAATCACGATGATAGTTCGGAGGACGCAACAGAGGAGCGTTGACAAGCAATGTCTTTAGTGCATTGAAAGACTTCTGGGCGATCTCATCCCAAAGGAACGGGACGCCCTTCTTCAGTAATCGCATGAATCCTTTAGCCACTTCGGCATAGTTAGGTTTAAAACGACGTAAAAAGTTAGCCTTCCCCTGCAGACTCTGCAGCTAATTTAATGAGGATGGAGAGGGGAGATTAATGATAGCCTCAACTTTGAGCGGATCGAGGTGAATCTCGTCTTTGGAAACGATAAACCCTAAGAGTCTACCGGAATCGACGCAGAAGACGCACTTATGCAGATTCAACCAGATGTTATAGCGTCGACAGTGAAGAAAAAATCTGACGGAGATGGTCAAGGTGGTCCTTACGCTTAGCTGAATGAGCCGAAAGATCATCTAGATAAGGTTGAACAATGTGCTTAATACCGTGGAAAGCATATGACATTGCTCGCTGAAATGTAGTCCCAAATTTTTTCAAGCCGAAAGGGAGCTTCTTATAAGAAAAAGTACCCCAAGGACAGATGAAGGCGGTCTTATGTTGATTAGTCAGAAGAATGTTAATCTGGTTGTAGCCAGAAAATCCGTCCATAAGGGAAAAAATCTCACTCCCAACACAATCATCAATGATTTGATCAATAAAGGGAGTAGGATAATTATCCTTAGGGCAAGCACGATTGATATCGTGGTAATCAACAGAGACACCAATGATACCCTGTTTCTTATCCAAATGAACAATGTTGGACACCCATTCTGTCAAGGGAATTAGATAGATAAAACTAGCTTTGAGAAGTTTTTCAACTTCACCCTTAATAGCGGCAGCCTTTTCTAGGGTGCACAGGACGAAGACACTGGGGAACAGGGTTCGCACTAGGATAGGTAGGAATCTCGTGCACCACTATGCTAGGATCGATGTCAGGAATCTCTTCGTAAGACCATGCAAGACGTCGTGGAACTCGTGGAAAATGTTAGTATAAACTTGAACTTCATCTGAAGAACAGGTGACCCCGATATGGATGTTCTCGACAATTCCCTGTTTCACGGAAATGTCGATAAGCATCATTTGTGTGATATTACTCAAGTTACCCTCTGTAAGAACTTCATGTGTCAGAATAGGCATTTGATGTGGAGGAGAAGGAACCTGAGAAGCAAACCTCTCAAGACACGTAGACATGGCCCCGAGGCGAGGCATGAACGAGGAACGATGATGACTATCATCCCACGGAGGATCCTCGAGAGACATAGTTTCCACGATGGCTTCATCGGAGGGAAATATCTATTTTAAGGGATCGGGCGAATCTGAATCGTCGAGGCAAGGGGATTGATAATAAGTGTCAAGAGACATGCCGAAAGGAGCATGATCAGAAGGCAGAGGCTCCAAAGCCAAAATAAGTTCACAATAGTCAATCTCGATCGGACTTAACGACATCGAATATCCAAAAGAATCGATCTGTTTAGGAGAAGGGATGATCCACGAGTCATCAGACCAGGAGATCATGTTAATCTAAACAGTGTTGGGTGGAGGAAGAGGAAAAATACCCATGAGGGCAGGATCTTTGAAAAGACTCGACCCTATGCTCTCATAAGGTGTAGGAATTTGATCTACGTACGGAACGTTGTTCTCGGAAGAAGTGAAGAATGACAACTGATCAACAGTAACGATCTTTCCTTCGTGCGGAAATCGAAAAACATGAAAGAGAGTGGACGGAACGCATAGCATGGCATGAGTTCAACTGTGATCGAGGAGAATATTGTAAGTGAGCTTGGCGTCAACGTTGACCGTCTTCCCTTCTAGAATAATCAGTAAACTAGCAAGAACACCAAGAGGTTTAGATTCCCTTCCATCAAATGCTTCAAGAGCATTTGGTGATGAATTCAAAATTGGAGAACCAATGTCTTTCTAGCAGGAAAATGACATGATGCACATAGACGTACCCTCGTCCACAACCGCTCGATGGATATCTAGTCCATTAATGCCAACTTGTATAATGAGCGCAAGATGGTGCAGGAGATGTGGGACGAAATTCTCCAAGTCGAAAGTGATAAGACTTGAATCAGCAGGATAAACCTCGACGATCGCAGATAACAAAGCCTTCCGTTGAGACGGAAAACTCTGAAGTACTTCTAATTTAGACATTACAGATGGCGCCTGAGCCAAATCCTCAACAATACTGTAATGTTGAGGAGCATGGGCATTGGGATTGTAAGATGACTTATGGAGTACACCTTTAGAAGGTGGCCGTACAACGGGCTCAGTACTGGGCCTTTCAATCTGAAGAGGGCCAAAAGCAGGCGGAGGAGGAGGACCATCAACGATCTCTTCCCCTGCTGCCTGACGCGATTCAGTATAATCTTTTGACTGGGTAGCGATAGAAATGGATGTAGAACCATTCATCATGAAGACCTGAGAGCCAAATGGGGTAGAGGACTGAGGTTGCTCTACCTCTGATTCTGCTATGATGGAAAAGGTTCTTTGAGAACAACCGTAGTTCCTTGGGTGCCTTTGAGCAATCTACTCACTTCGGCCCGTCGAGGACAGTCCTTGGTGTAGTGCTCTTCGTCACAAATCAAGCAAGGATACTTTGGTTTACGTTGTGAACCATCATCAACACGAGATTTATGAGAATCCTATTTTGGGGTATCGGCTTTGGCCTTACCTTTACCGTTCTTTTTTTCCTTGGAAGCTTTATCCGCTGGATTGGCCTGAACGACATTGACTTCTGCGGTTTTACCACAATTCGGGGTAAGCTGAGAAGTAGTATCATTGGAAGGATTAGTTTTTTGCTTCCCAGGGTTCGAAGGAGAAGACTTCCGAGAAGTCTGAGACACGAAACTGATGATACCGTCGACGGATGGTGTCGTCAGTGCTTTGGAAGTTCCAGGTCGAGGAGCATCAGGCAAGATATCATACAACGTGTCAGATTGGGAGTACACAAGATCAAGGTACTGGGCACGAGAAATGGCTTGTTCTTCGGTTACACATGCCCCCATAGCTATGTCTTTAGCAATTTGATTGACAAACGAGGTAGTAAAGCAATCAGTTAGAAACTGATCAAGAATGTCAAACTTGATCAAGCGAAGACGACGCCTCCATTCTTGAATATGATCCGAGATATGAGTAGCTCGATCTTGCTTCAAGGATGTGAGGAGGTGCGCCCTGGTCTCATACCAAATCGGTAACTGAAAATGTGTGAGAAACGCCATGGCTAAAGAGTTGAAATCTTGAAAGATGCCACGAGATAATTCAATGTACCACTTTGCATTGGCACTAGTAAGAGTCCGTTGGAAAAGACAGAGTCAGATGGAATCGTCAACCCAAGAGTTAGAGGAACACCAAAGGTGGTATGTCACAACGTGTGCTTGGGGGTCTTCTCCGGACTTGCTCTCAAACTTAGGACAATCGCTAGGAATTTTAGGTTGGAATTGGAGGCCAATACGGATTATGAAGAATTGGATCGTTTGTCAATTTTGACTCATCAGGTAGTTCCAACATAGCGAGAAACGACAACTAAGGATTAAAAGGCATTGGAGGTCGTTGATAGGGACCATTGTTAACATTCCACGCAGGCTAAGAGAAATTTTGCCTCCATATGTTTTGTCCCGGAGGATTTTGTCCATAGGGGTTATAAGCTGGATAGTTCTTCCCATACTCGGGTTGAGGAATGGGATACTGATTCTAAGCATACCATTGAGGTCCTTGCTGAGAAACATATGGCTTCTGCTGTGGAATGTAAGCATTGCCTTGAGGCAGATTATACACCATATGGGATTGATTTTGATGGAAATAAGTAAAACCTTGGTGCGCATTATATACAACCTGAAATTGACCTTGAGGAGGGTAAGTAGTGCCTTTAGGTTGAGCATGTGGTACCTGATGAGCAAGTTGAACGGGCTGCTGAACCGGCTACTGAGCAGGTTGAACAGGTTGAACCGGCTGCTGAGCGGGTTGAGCAGTTTGAATTGGTTGTTGAGGCTGGGCAGGCTATCTCTGCGGAGCAGGTTGGCCTGGATACCGAGGGCCACCGGGTTGCCCTTGTGGAAGAGGTTGGCCCGATGGTTGCGATGGACCAGGTTTTCCCTGAAAACCAGGTTGACCCGAAGCAAGACCGTAGGGTTTTCCTTGCTGTGCAAAAGCTTGGCCTTGCGGAACGTAAGGTTGCTGCTGTTGCACAAAAGGCTGTCCATGTGGTGGATACATTTCCCCCCCAGGAACATAAGACACTCCTAGTTGAAACTGAGGTTGACCAAACAGATCGTAGGGTTGTCCTTGTTGGGCTGAAGGTTGTCCTTGCGGATCGTAAGGTTGTCCTTGAGGACCAAAGGGTTGTCCCTGCCAGACCAAAGGTTGTCCTTGTAAGGGTTGTCCCTTTATCGATGGCCCTTGATGAGGAATGGTCTGATAGGGATCAACCAAAGGCAGATAAACAACCTAATTAGGGTCAATTGGAGGCAAATATATGGGATTACCGTAGACATCATAATGATGCGGAGGATTGACAGGAGCTTGCAGCTGCTAAGAACCCTGAGAGTTCTGCTGCTGGACAACCAACAAATACTCATCGAAAGGAAGGCCTCTAGGGATAGAAGTAGAAACCGTAGCCGCACTAGAAATAGGTGTGGCTTCCACAACGCGAGGTTGTGATCTACTCATGGTGAGTTTGACAGGTCACGTGGGATTAAGAAAGATAGACCTGCGAGTAGCAAAAGATCATGACGACTAAGTCGTACTAAAAACCGGTGCATATGAAGCCACACAAACAATGGATCAGACCAGAACATATGTAACAATGACCGATGAGCTAGGTGTCGAAGGTGACATTCCTAATGTAGGAAGGATCGAACTCCTTGGAGGAGTCGATGTACTGGACTGTGCTATGGACACAACACCAAAAATACTCTGACATAAAGTACGATAACCGAGTGGAAGAGACACCGATTGAGGAGAACGTTGACTAGAGACACGCGGGAGATCCTCTGGGAAAAGTTGAGATTCCGCTGTAGAAACATGCAGTTCTTCACTGCCAACAGGACTCGAAGAATCCATATCTGACGAGGTTTTAAGATCGTCGAAAAGATGACGAGGGCTAGGGGTAAAGCAGCGGCTAAAAATGGTGATCCCAAAGTAAGAGGAGGGAATTCTTCCTAGCTCCCAAAACTAGACCAAGCACCCTGAGGTGGCCAACTGAACTCAACCGACCCTTCAGGAGGAGACCGGGTAGCAAGAGGCAAAAAAATCGGGAGGATAGGCTGCGAAATCTCGGCAGACCTAGTGGACTGAGGGGTTTCGAAAGAAACGTCAGGAAAAGAACTACCACTAGGAGGCAGTGAAGAAGACAACGAAACTGGTGGTTTTTCCACTATGACAATACTTCAACACAAGAAGGAAAACAAGATAGCCTATCAAGGCTTGAAGATCAAACTCTAAGGAACTACAAAAACAAGCCAAGTAGAAAAATTTTAATGGGCATGTGATCGTGGGTAATTAATTTTACAACATTAAAACAGAACTTTGTTGTTTCATGTTTTAAGAGTCGAGAAACAAACAAAAGATGACTCTAGTCACTTTCAATATTAAACGAGCGTGAAAGGACAAGTGATCAATGATCTCTTCACTTTTTAAGGAGTCACGAAAAGATCGAAATGAATACTCAGGTAATCTAAGCATGAGGGTGTACCAAGTTTCCGTGAACTTCCATATACACCTTGGTGATCAAATGAAAGAGAAATGACCAAGGAATTAATGCACGTGCAGGTAGTCTCCCCGAATGTTGTGTTTGGTGTATCACGGTTATAGGGCGGCAGACTTGGCTTCCTATGAATAAAGGATTTGAACCTATGAGGGTCTCCCTTTATATACGCGATGGCATGGGGAGCACAAGTCCGTACTAGTGCTGTCTAAAGCTAGGTGGCAAACGACAGCTACTAGGTTTAACGACGCTGGAACATGTCACTAGCCTAGACCTCTAAAAATGTTTGCGTTAGGTTCCAATGCTTCCTTAGATTGATTGAATTGATTTTGAGGTTGATCTTGAATTAATGTTTGAGTATCAAGGCCCTATTGAATTTGATCTCGAATTTCCTAGATGCACGATATATGGAAAAGAACATCATTTTTCATTTGATGAATGCTAGCTAAGAGAATGATAGAAATATTTAACAGAGTAGAAAACAATGAAATCATAAGAAGAAGTTCAAAAATGCATCTAATAAAACCAAACGAAAAACGAAAAACTCTTTCCTAGTTCATTAAGTGCTAGTTATGCAAAAGAACTTTTCATTTCCGATGCAAACGAAAGAATGCAATTTTTTGTTTTTTAAATCGATGAAGCACATGATGCATTGTTGCATTAAAAAGGAAAGCGAACACTAGTTTTGAGCACTACGAATGTAGAGATCTAAAACGAAAAATTCAAAAGCAATACAAACATAGAAACACACTCAAACCAATGATGTACTCTTTCAAACAAACAAAAAGCTTTCAAAATGACCCAAATGAGCAATGTGATCTATGATCAAAGTGACTAAATGGAGAGTCAAACAGTAACCGAAGTGATCATTCAACAAACCAAAGACATGGAGGATCAAGAAAGACTAACACAATTGATCAGGGAATCGAACTGAAAAAAATAAAAAAGACTCTAACTTCAATCAAAAGGCTCAGCGAGCGAAAGACACCTAGAAACCCTAGGTCTATGAACCTCACCGATGAGAGAATAGACAAACAACTAAGAAGAGAAAACCTACAACAGTCACAACAATTCCAAAAGACCAATTGCAAATCAAAGAAACAACCTAGAGCTAAGAAAAATTGACCAAAAACTCAGAAAGAAGGCCAAACCAAATCCTACAGGATTCGGCGTGACTGTTAGGCGGTAATCCATGCCAAACAGGGGTTGGCGCTACTACAACAAAAGCAACAAGCGCCAATTGGCGCGACTATTCAAAGAAAAAACGTGCCAAGCCGAAAAACTATGGGAGAAAGAAAAACTAGTGAGCAGAGGTCAATATTGACACTCTGGAGATGAACAGGAGGATTCCAAACAGTCAAGCAAGCCAAAAAAGACAAAAAAACTATCAAACGACTGAATTCGACTCGACAAGGAAAATTTCCAATGAGAAACGAGACGAAAAACTCATACTATCTCCAGTGGAGTCGCCAACTTTTTGTGTAGGTAAATCCTTTCTACGGACAGAGACGATCCCTCTAGCCCTAGGGTGTGTCTAGCAACAAGGGAACAAGCTAATGTGTAGGTTCCTAGTTAATGAATGAAATAGGTTGGGATAGATTGTCCTACCTGTAGTCCAACGCGATTGTCGTAGCTATAGTAGTGGCAGCCTCTTGATCTCTGTCCCAAAAGGTCGCGATCCTTTAGCAATGGTACTCGGATGCCTGCACAAAGATCAAACTAAAAAATCATCATACAAGACAATGATTTCATTCATAACTAGCTAATCAGTCAAGGAAGATTAAACATATTGCGTAAAATAAACCATATTAACATAAGATGGGAACCAGACATTAGTCATGTATATATAAATAGAAATAAAGAGATTACAACAAGAGCCTTGATGTCGTAGCCTCCTTCAGTGGGTTCAGTTGAAGCATGTCTCGAAGGTTTGTAGGGGAATGGGACGAGGCGAGGATACAAGCCTAAGCTCTCTCTCGACAAGCGGGCCTCTTTCTCTCGCTTCTTATCTCACCAACAAATGTTCAACACCTCTTCACTATTCAGCTGCTCAGCTTAGTGCATCAATGAGGTATAGGTTTATTTATAGAGGGAGAGGAGGAGGTTGGGATCCCTACAATGGTGGAAGGGAGGCCTTTATCTCTTGGGAGGTTTCCAAAAGGTGGAAACAAGAGGCCAAGGAGGGTGTTCGTGGTTATTCAACAACCACCTAAGTCGACAAGATGACTCGGGCCACCTCCTCCATGTTTTAATACCATATCCTAATATTTATAACAAACATCTCCCATCCTCTTCTCATCACCAAGGTGGGATTTTGTGCCAATAGATCCTTAGGACATTCCTTTCCATCATTGCACATGGATAAGGGCTCTATGAAGATGGGATTGGAAGTAAATGGCTTGGATTGACAATGTGACTACACCATTTTTTGGCATCACTTTGTTTTTTGCCTACAAATTTCCCCCCCCGCCCCCCTTGGTCCGTCAATTACTCTCCTTCTGCTATAAATTCTAACATCACACTATAAAACTACCAACCCCAGATCTCCTTAAGGAGGTGGGTTCATACTAATTTTCACTTCCTTTCATTTACCTTGAATCCCATTTTTGAGGATATCCTTCTACTTGCCAAATTTGAGCTCTGGGCTCAAAGATATGGTCCTTCGATAAATTCCATAGTTTATGACATCAACACTCCATACCACCTATACATGCTGATGATGACGTGGCACCATAAAACCATGAGTCACCTAAAGAAAGTGCCCAATCAACCCAAGGCCACCTATTCTCTAGCTGCAACCTCCACTCCAAGCGAAGGATCAATTTCCTATGTTTATTGTACAAAAGGAATTTGAATAAAATCCCATCTATTATTTAATATAATATACATATCTATAAAAATTCCACAATATGTACTTCTGTAGCGTTGGGAAACTCTCCTAGACCACATCCCACATCACACCTACACGTCACAACTCGATGTCCACATGCTTTGTGAAATCATGTTGCACCGCACGAGATTCGACAATGGTGAGTTAGCAAGGTCACATCATAGGTGTTTAACCATTTGGAGTGGGATGAGTTATTAATTCCTCCCCAAAGCCTGAAAACCACGCACCACCATGCATGCACGTGGCTTTTATGTTGTTCTCAAGCAATTGGGTGTTGTCCAATACCATTATTGCCATGGCCCGAAAACCATAAATTGGGGTTCGAAACTAGCATCCACACAACTCTTTGTCGTCGAATACAAAGTCCATGTCGACTTACCGTACTCAAATCAGATTCATGCTCATGTGATTACCATGGTTCAATATCTCACTTCATTTCTATGAGACCGAGGTATTTTAATCCCAATTTAGAGTGTATGTTATGGCCGCAAGGTCAATAATCTTCTCGTCAATCATTGGTCCAAACATGGATGGCTCCTCCTACATGGAACGTTATCCCGCATTCACATGGAACAACATGTACCAACCTATGCTCCAAATCGAGGGTTATTGTCATGTCACAAACTTCACATACGAAAGGTGCTACATGTATCTATAGATGTGTGGCACCAATATTTTTAATTAAAAGTGAGATCAACTTAGTCATATAAAACGAAACTACACTCACTATTTTTAGTTAAGTATTTTACACAATGAAAGTATAATTGAAAATCTAAAACAAATGCAAGATACAAACAAATAGGTTCGAGAGGCTCACTCAACTTAATACTCGGAATCAAATATCTATAGTATTGATAATATTTACAATGAAAAACCCTCGTGTTTTTTACATTAAAGGAAAACGATGCTAAAACTAAAACTTGGCTCCCCAGCCAATCCCCAAAATTATGGTATGCGTTTATTTGCAGATCCTAATCACAATTCGAAACCCCAAAATTTGGACTCGCCCAAACAATCCCCAAATTTCACAACCTTAATTTTGTCCCAAAATTTAGCATGTGCTTCATTATGCAACACTTTGACACCCACATTTTTTTTGTCCCAAAGAAACCAACTTACATGCTCGCCTCACCGGGCAAGGTGTGTTGAACACCAAACATGCCACGATCGTCTTCACCTAACTCCATGATTAGTTCAACACTACCTTGGGTCATTCCCAATCGTAGACTTCATCATATGACTTTCCTTCCACCGACTATCCACAATCTATATAATGCACGCGCCACCTAATTGACATGCCGCCCTATGGAGCACCCCTTCACTCTAATGGAATCGTCGTATTCACCTACCGATGTGTAAACATTCTCGCACCTCCTTGTTTGGTCAAGTTGACACACCATGCTCTGTACACCTTAACCAAATGTGCATGACATGCTGTCGTTGGTTGTATCTCATAGTTTTTCCATCACATTAGTAAGTTTTCTACCATTTCATCCGCTCTTCAAACAACATTCCATTCCCATCTACTCTCGCTGTCATTATTTAATCGTTGGCCGACGTGTTTCACCTTGTTGCACGATCGTGCCATCACATTGGTCATTCCACCTCATCGCATATTGGTGAACTTGCGCATTTGGGTCAAAATTTTATATGAAGTGTTAAAACCCGGTAACTAATTTCTTTGGGAGCCATGCTATACCACTACTACAACACCAAAATATTTGGGTACCAAAGTTCCATGACTTATGCTCTCATACCGTAATATTCCTAAAATTTAGCTTTAGCTAGATGAATATTATAGACTGTTTTACCACTAGTAGGTGAATAAATGGGTAGGAGGCCCATAAATATCCTTTAGCAATAAAACATTCCAAGTAAGGAAAGGATACCTTCTAAGTAGCTAAATAACAACCTTGAGTGTGAACAGGGATGGAACATGTTGAATAGGTCAATCTCGACCAAATCAACAACGTTGTAGGGAGATTGATTACATGAAGGAAGTGACCTAATTGAGGAAGCCAAGAGTAAGGAAGCTCATAACTTATATAAGGAAGAGGATGGCAACCATATGGAGATGTTTTGGATTATTATTTTGTATGGTCTTTTTAGGATTCTTGCATTCTTCTACCATTTAGCCGATCTCTGCAGTTGTTGTATAGTACAGATGTTCCAGCGAGAATCCCATATCTTTCCTTGAGAGGCCTCTCGAGGATTATTTCTACTCATTTCACACTCAAAGTTTTTAGCCAATCTAATAACTTCTTCATCAACATATTTTCTCACAGAATATCATGGCTGAGCAGGCAAAGAAAGGTAGTATCGTTATACTGGTGTCTTTAGAGCTAGTTTTGGCAGCGGAGGAAGGTTTCCATCCATTGGAAAGTCTCAGGAATAAGCCCCTAGGATTATTTGACATGTTTGGCATTAGGCTGATGAGAGTATTTATCCTGACACAATTCAGCTTTAGTTTAGATCTCGTTATTTTTGGGGAGGAGTTGCGTGTGGGTAGTTGCAATGGTTGTTTTGGGAGGTGATTTCCTTCAATGAGGAGCCATTCTTTTCATTCTAGAGGATCTATTGTGAGAAGAGTTGTAGGTTTATACATCATATTCAACCATATCTTCTAATTTCTATTGTTGGTAAAGATATCTTTCAGCCCTAGGGTCAGAATTTACATTACACCAGGTGTATTTTCCGGAAAACCCTTTTGGGTTGTCTTGGAAAGTCGATTCGTTGCTCAAATTTGTATGTTTGAATATATTGGAGCCTATATCAATATTTTTATATCATTGTACCATTCCGTACCGTATTTATGCTTAATACACATGCTTTAGTTGCCTTCCTGCATTTTGTATCAGAATAACAGCTCATATTTTGGGAGTGATTTCCATGGCGGAGGCTTGTTGCCTCAATGCATATGGTTTATGCCTAACTATTTTGTATTGATTTGTTGTTCTTATACATAATGTTATTAATTTTAGTAGTTCCAATGTGGATGTGTTGATTTACACTGCTATTTCTAGTTTTTGTTTTCTACATATTGCTACTTCCCCCATTTGGGAATATTACAAAGCAGTATCGAGCATAATATTGGCTTACATCGTATCTGCCCAATATGTCACCATAAGGATAAGATTCTACAAGGAGAGGAGATGTACAAAAGGAAAAGACAAGACTCCACCATTTGGAGGAAGAGAGTGAAGAGAAGCTCTCAAAGCTTCTTTCAAACTATGCAAATCATCGATGAAGATATCAAGAAAGATGAGAAAGGAGATGTGTAGGGAATCTCCAAGAGGGTTTGAATCTGAAGCAAACCTAGATTTTTACATGGGTGTGAGCATGCACACACAATATGACCCACAACGCAGCTTTATGCCCGCATTCATAGCAAGAGAGATGGAGGAAGAATATGCACCAAAATGAGGAGACTTTGAGTGACTATCAGAGTATGAATCTCAATCTTGAGATTCAAGGAGCACTTGAAATTCCAAGAGTTTTGCAAAATCAAGGAGGAAATATGACCCAACAATCACAAATGGTGTTTAAGAGGTAGATTCTTTTGCCAAATTTTGATGGGTCATCCACATGCACATCCATGATTGATAGTATGTAATTAGACTATACTTGCGCTCACATGAAGTTTCAAAAGGAAGCCCTTAGGATAGTAGCACTGCATCTTAAAGGTAAGGCTTATACTTGGTATTTTTATGAATCTTTTTCATTTAATCATGCAAATATGGCTACTTATGCAAGATTCACTAAGATATTAGTGAAGAGATTTGATGGAAAACAATTTGAAACATCTTTTATTGATATATCCAAACCAAAACATTCAAAACATTTGCATGAGTTGGAAAGATCTATTATACCCACTCCACTCGTATATCTATCGAGGGGGATAAAAATCAGATGATACTGCCAAGGGCAAGATCCCCATTGGCAGAAGAGCTTTCTTCAAAGGGAAGACATGGAGATCTCCTTAAGGGAAGACCAAGATCTAGGTCTCTGTCAAGGAGGTATTCTCAACTATAAATGAGGAGGAAGAGCAAAGAGGAAGTAATGTTGCTTTCACTTCTTGTGAGGAGAACCATCACCACGTGGGGATTGGCATGAAGCTATTGCTTCACCTTAGAGGAGCCGTTGTATCCTTGCAAAGGATCCCAAGGAGTAGCGTGTGATAAAGAGGATGGGTAGTAAGACCTTGATGGAAGGAGGAGAAGAAAAAGGTGATCATAATCAAAAGGATAGGACATGAACCCTTGCTTATTTCAAGGGGTTTATATACGTAAGAATGAGACTAGTTTGCACAAAGGGAAGGAGGGACAACCGACCACTCACCTTTGCATGTACTACTTCGTACTTTGATGTATCATTACATGGAGGCATTCCCACTGGAGACCACTGCATCGTAGAGATGAGAGACACCCCCATCACTCAATGATCTAGGAGGGGTGAGAATTGTGGGAGGACGAAGCAACAAGAAAGTCTTGGGTAGGATTTCTAGGGAGGAGGGGAGAAATTTCACTAATATCACTGGCTACCCACTCTCATAAGATATTTCGACCGGGAGAAGATGTTTCTTGGGATGGAGGATGGCATAATCATGGTGCAAGGAGACCACCTCCATGGCATTAGAGGACAAAGAGATACTTCCACATAGGGAGGAATTCTCCCTATTTGTAGAGGAGGGTGGCCACTCATGCATGCATTGCCGTACTTGGAGACTTTGGAGAGGTGATAATCTCCTATGAATACTAACATCCAAAAGCTTCAACCTTCACTTGAGAATGAGCATCTACAAGAGGCAACAGGAATGTTAGTAGCATACCGGGTGTGCTTGACTTCTGCATAGGAGATGTCAAGGAAGAAGGAAACAACATGACAGGCTACACAGACAGACCAACGTTGGTCATTAGGAGAGTTTAGATCCCTATTGAGATCCCGCCTATTGGTGGAATACTCCAAGGATCTCTTTACATGCAGATACTTGATGACCAATTTCCGTATGGAGGACACACAGAGAGATGGGTCATCTTTTACTCGTGATAAGATCTTCTTGGCTAGAGCCTCAAAGGTCAAGGAAACTACCACATGTAGCCTATGTGATCTTTGATTTCCAAACCCACCGGTTTCATTAGAGCATGCCATACTATCTTGGAGGGATATATGTGGGAAGGCTTGCAGAGGAAATGCACTATCATATGAGGAAGTGCATAGATTTTTTGAGGGGTGAAGAGAAACATAACTCTTGGGAAGAGTTATCATCACCACCGCTTTACTCATCAGTGGTGAGGAGGGAGCTCATCCATGAGCTACCTCACTAGTTTGAACCAAGGGTATGGTAAGGATTGTATTTCTGAGCATCATGATATACTTACTAGCATTTTCTTAAGACCTTGCGTGCATGTGGCATTGCTCCAAGAGGGTCCACTTTATTATTGGCTTCATGGGCTACTTCGGGGGGGCCACGAGAAATGATGACGTTGACCATTCCCTAGAATTTGGGGGAGATGATGTATTCTTCATGGTGTGGCTTATTGTAATACCTTCAACCATCATACACCCTCTCCAAGCATGCAAGAAGAATGGCGCAACAAACAAGTGGTGGGGGAAATACTGTTATATCATATTCTATGGCAAAATAGAGCAAAACTACGTCGTTACACACATCGGTTCATTGTCCTTATCCTTTACTACACAGTAGCTAGCATGAATTTGATTGTGATTCCACATATGTTGATGATGTGCTTATCCTTGTTGGGAACATGATTGGAGGAAGGCACATTGGTGGGATGTTTCCATGGGGAATGAAATTTCCCACACCTTTATGCTTATGCTTTAAGGGGACCATGGGAGATGATATGGCCACTATAGCAGATCACTTATTTCTTTATGAGGTGAGCCATATGATTGTTTGGAGCACTTAGTATGCTCATGAACATTTGGGAGGAACTTTTCTATGAATTATCATGTTGGAAGGTGATTCTGGCTCTCTACTCTGGATGATATATGGAGATGGAGTCTTCTCATTAAATGACTTTATTCTTTTCACCACTCTTACTTTGAAGAGGCCATTGAACAGCAATAATGTTTCCATAGACCTTCCATGTTCTCATGATGAGGGTCATTTGGTTTATGCACCAAAGGCCAACTTTCACATTTCCACAGAACCATTGGAAGGACAAAATTGCTGTAGAAAACCTGAAGCAATGGTGAGACTATTTGATGAGGAGACCACAAGAGGAGGAGGGGAGTAACTTGATCAAACTCTGCTACCCTTGAGGACAAACAATATTTGGAGGGGAGGACTGTATTATTCCCAAAATTCTAGCTTTTAGCTAAATGGAATATTACAGACCATTTTATCACTGTAGGTGAATAAATGGGCAGGGAGGCCCATAAATCTCCTTAGCAACAACAGTCACTCACATGAAAGGACCTTCTAAGAAGCTAAATAAATCACATTTGAGTGTGAAAAGGGATGGAACATGTTGAATAGGTCAATCTCTTACCAAATCAACATCGTTGTTATGGAGGAGTGGATATTAATGAGAACAATACGCTTTGGAGGATTGATTACATGAAGGAAGTGACCCAATTGAGTGGGGACAAGATAAAGGAAGCTCATAAATTATACATGAACATGATGGAAGCTATATATGGAGATGTTTTGGATTATTATTTTGTATGTGTTCGTTTAGAATTCTTGCATTCTTTAACTCATGAAGGAGCTTGCAATTTTGTTTAGCACAGTAAGTTTCGAGCGGAACCAATCTCTTTCTGAGATGCCTCTCGAGGATTATTTCACTATTTGCACACTAGGGGGATTAGGGCCAAGACACAAATTCCTTCGTTAATGCGCTTCGTAGAATATTGTGTTGTGTTGGGTGGCAATAGTGGAAAACTATATCGGGTGTCTTCGTAGCTAGTTTTGCGTGGGAGGAAGGTTTCCATCTCATCGTAGGCTTTCCACAAAGAATCCCTAGGGCTTATTTAAACATTTGGCATTAAAGCCAAGGATTATTTATCCCCCACAATGCGTCACCAGATCTACGTTATTTTAGGGAGGAGCGTGTGGTAGTTGCAAGTGGTTGTTTTGGGAGGTGATTTCTTCGCGGAGGAGCCATTCTTCATCCAAGAGTATCTATTGGAGAAGAGACATAGGTTTCTACATCAGCCGCCCAACCATATCTTCTCATTTCTCACACATAAAGATATCCTTTCACCCCTAGGGTCAAGAACATAAAGGCAGCACCTTCTTGTGTGCATTTTCTAGAAACCCCTCGGGTTGTCTTGAAAAGCCTGATCTAGTGCTCGATCTATATGTCTAGAATCTATTCGAGCCCATAAACATTTTTATATCATCAGACTATCTCCACCGTAGTTATGCTTAATATGACTCGTTGTATTTGCTCTCCGACATTTTGTATTGTAACAAAGAGGCTCATATTTGGGAGTGATTTCTTATGGGAGGCTTGTTTCCTCATTGATATGGTTTATGCTTCACTATTTTGTCTTGATTTGTTGTTCTTATACATAATTTTATGACTTATATTAGTTCCAATGTGTATGTGTTGATTTACACCGCTATTTCCGCCTTTGTGTTCACATATTACTTCCATTTGGGGAATATCACACACCCCAACCAATTGAATCTATCATATCTTTCGTGCACTCGCCCCCATCATGCTTTAGAATGATTGGGTAATCAATCCAATTGTCATACCCAACTCATGGGAATGAACCTCCTTATGTTATCCTCATTATTTTTGTCTACACCGTCATCATAATGTTAACCTCACCACTATTAGATCAAGTAGGGTCCTATAACATAGGATTCATAATTTTGAATTGACTTTGATAGTCTTGTAATATGTACATACCTTGCTTTCGGTAAGTTGTTTTCCCATATTTTGAAAAAAATAAAAATAATAAAAGCAAAAGAGGGTAAAAAGTCCTAAAAGAAAGATCAAAGGACTTAAAAAATATATAGACCCCAAAAGAAAAAGATGAAATAAGACATGAAAGTGTGCAAGTCCTAATGCTACTACTTTTTACTTTTGAAAAATGATTATGGCAGAAGTTTCCAATAAATTCCATAATCCATGATGAGTTAAACTGCTTAATCTTGAATTGTCATGTTTTCAATTTCATGTTTATATAGTGAATAAAGATTTGTCAAATAAATTAATCCTAATAACCAGATAGGTAGAGAGAATAATAAGGAGCTCAATAGCTTAATATGAGGCCTTGATGAAATAAGATAAAAAATTAGATAGTTTTTGTTTTTAAAAGAATAAATGTTTTGAAGGTTGAAATCCTAAATGCAATCGCTAAAAAGGAAGAAAAATATCGTTAGAGTATTGTTGGGTAGGTAGAAAGAAGTGGAAAAAAAGCATGTAATATTTATCACCGGCAAAAATGACTAATTTCCTTCCCCGTAAGTATTCATTTATACACAAAAGAAAAATGCTCGGCATTTCTCCGACTTCTTTGTTGGGACCGTACCTTGCCCGGGCGGACTAGATAGTTGAAAATGTTGAGTTCTTATGACAAAATCCCCATTTATCATTATTTATCCCTCATTCATACATTCTCGATTTTTTCATAAGTAAAGACTCTTTCTTACTTAATGGTATCATAAAACCCCAATTAATTAAATTCCTTCATTCGTAAAACATACAAAATCCTCAGTGAATACTTTATCCTAAGTAATGGGTGAAATGATGAAATGACAAGCTTTGCTTTACATATTCACTTTACTTAGCTATTTTAGGCATTTTTTGTGTAATTGCATTCTTTATATTAACTTTTAACATAGTTTATTAATTCTCTAAAATAAAACCTTATCCCGTTTATATAAATCCCTATATCTAAATATTCCCTAAAACCCCACTATTATAAAGACTTTGGACCAAAGATATTATCCATGTGTTAAAATAAAACCTCAATAAAGCGTCGTTTGCCCAAATTAACTTTAATTAAATATCCCCCCTATGATTATTAGACCCTTCAATGGTTTGAAACTATATAATAATAAAAAAAACCCACAACAGAATATCACATGTGCTAAAGTCTTCCCCACAATGCTAAGCCTTCCCCACATAAGCTTTTTAACCCAAATTTCTAATGGAATAAAACCTCCAAGTCATTTTCCATACAACTTAAGCCTTTCTCTTTGTATTTATCCCCACTATATAAAGCCTCAAGGTTTTCAGACTAACCCATGGTAAATAAACCTCGCCCTGTGCTTGCCCCCGCCCGTATATATAAGCTCCCACCTATATACATTTCAAACCTTTATCCATTGAAAAATACACAAAGGTTTAAAGCTCTATTATAAACTACCACCAACGCCTATATAGACCCTGTCCCACCATTCCATTGACCACATTCTTCAAACCGCATTGTGATCACTGCTTCATCCTGCATCTGAATTCGCCCAGACCATATCATGCCCAAAAAGTAATCGTCTTCATTGCGTGTACGGACGCGAAATGGGTTGTTTTACCCATTCCACCTCCCACGACATGTCATTTTCTTATTCGATCGCACACGTTTGGAGTAAAAACCACTTAACGCTTCAAATCGTATGCGACAACTAATTTTCGGTTTTTGTTTTAAAATTCGAAACCGCCTCCTCGCCTAATGCGACCCATTGAATGTAAGCTAATGCGATCAAATGTATGGTTAAACCGTTGTAAAGCTATTTTATCATTTAAAACTCGGCCATTCAACCCTTTTGCACTAGCCCTTCGACTAACATAAGCGCCGTGTGTTTACTAAAACCTCCGATTTCCCTTTTTATGCCCATATAACCTTTGAATTTGACCAGAATTTACTCGTGAAGATCGTTAAAGAATTGTTCACCACCTTAAGATTACGAAGACAACATTTCAACCAAGAACTCATAGAAAACCCTTGTTGTACCGAATACCTACATTTAAAGGTATTTTCCTTAGAATTCTAACTCGCAAATACAAATTAAAACTCCGTATTACTGAATTCAAATTATATTTCCGTAAAATCCAATCCCTTTTATTAAAAAAATGAGTGAAGTAGAATGGCTTAAAATCACAAAAGAGTCCTAAACTCCCCGGAAAATTTTTAAACCCCGCGCACCTTTTTTAAGCCAATTTCCTTAAATTTCATTTATTATTTATTTGGAAGGCAAAAAAACCTCTAAAAAGCCTTTGAATCCTCTTTTCCTAAATTAAACACACTCGTAAAACCTTGTTTTCTCGTTTTATACTAGTTTTACATCCTTTGATAAACCTAATTATTGCATAAAATCAAAAGAGATTATCCTTAACCAAATTTTCTCTATTATCCCTCCTCACAGTGAAATATCACAAACGCTTAAACTTCATGGTGATGCAGCCCAAATCTTCTCAATTTTCCTTCTGTTAGGAAAACTCCCGGCAAATGGGGCCTAATATCACAAAGAGTTATCCAAAATGACTAAAAATGGAGCCAAGGGAAACCGCAGGTATCCAAATCTTCTTAAACCTACCCTGTACCATCTCTCGTTAAATATACTAAAATAAAGAAATCCCCTTCAACCACCCGTGCTGTTGTTGAAAGCATTCCTTTGACCGATCTTGATTATAAAATTGCAGAATTTTCGTGATTGAGTTTAATTTTCAGATATACACAACTAATGTTATGAAAAATATCTAGAAAAGATGATATTCCAATTTGGGAAAAACCCGTTTGCCTAAGTATATAGTCCCATTGACCTATCCCGGTCAAGAACTTACCGCACTTTGTCAAAAATTACAATATTTCGTATCAAAGGGCTATAGTAAATGCAAAAACAACACTTTTCACCATTACAACCTAGTCAATCAATCAAATGCTTCAATTACAACCCGATCCCCAGTGCCTCTTGTCTACAGAAGCCTTTACACACTTATCTAGGCATATATACTTCCGACAACCATGATCTTTCTGTAACTTTATGCCTTCTCATGTTGACATTCCAAAGATTAATCCTCCATACTCCAAAGCTAAATTTCCTCTAAGGTTCTAGACAATTATTTCTATGCCATTCTTTTTTCTCGTTATTTTACGTATGAACACACTGGGAAGAGTCCATTCTAGGTTTCCCTATCTACCAGTCCCCTGTCAACCTCCAATGCTCATCTTTCGTACTACGTTGCCTCCATAGCAGTATGCCATTCATTATCAAATATTTTGACTAAGTTACCTTGCTGTATGAGTCTTTAGATATTCATCTTATTCTTTTTCTACTTATTTCTATTCTTTCAAGCACAGTAGTTTTGGCTTGGCTGCTACAAATATGGATATAGAAGGAAAGTCTTCTCTTTCTATAATTTTTGGACCTCACTACTTAGAAAAGAGGGTAGTGATTTTACATATTCGTATTTTTCGCAGCTTTATATCCACAGTTGAACATATCAACAAAACAGAACAACCTAGGATTAGTGAGGATATGAAAATAATTCTTCAGCCTCTTTCAAATTAATAAGGTTAGAGATTGGCATTCTATCAAAAATTACATCGTATTTAAGTGATTTTTGGGTCTAACTTATTACCCTATAAGTTGCCTAAGCACATGTGTATGAGAATTTTTTCATTAGAATATATTACAAGGCAAATTCTAAACTCGTATCTTAGCTAACTTTATGGTCACTAAAAATAAGCAGACTCAGCTTTAAGTTAAAGAATCAAGTTGGCTCATTTATAATCAACAACAGATGCAAAAAAGGAGATTACCAAGAAACTACTGGGTGTTGTCGTATTTGAAGAAAGTTTTTCATGGAATTATAATCCTCAATAGATCTTGGAGGTTAAGGGTAAAGTGAAAATTGACACCCATTATCAATGAAGCTGTCTCTCGATATAAAAAATTTGCAAATCAAATTGAACGTTAGAAAACACATTGACTAATACAACAAATAAAATCGATACAATACAAACTCTAGAAGTTGTCAAACCACCGTGTAAGCATCAAGAAAGAGAAGCCAGAAGAAGGAGGTTATACAACAGACAACAATCGAGACCAAATTCAAATGATCTAGCAACAAAAGGCTTAAACTTAGTTCAAAGGAAAAAAGTGACAATTGATGTTGATGAGATAGATGATCCACACTAATGATGATATAGGCACAACCATAATTAATGAAACACTTTATGGAAATAGAAAGGAATAAAAAACCAATCAGAATGATACGTATGATTAAGAAGCATCACAACATGGAGGCCTCTTTCCCTCACAATGAGCCGAGGAAAAGAATTTGGACATCAAGGAGAAACACAAGGTATTGGCGTAAGAACGAGGAGATAAAGACCGAGACATATTCTACCCTAAAACAAAAAGCCTAGAAACTTAATAGGCCAATAATGAAATTTTCGATTATTCTTACCAACAAAAATGATCATGTCATTCGCAACCTATTACCTCACACTCCAAAACAATAAAGGTATCATAAAAAGGTGGAATTTGAGGCAGACACGAAAATATTCATGAGCTGACTCGTATTGAATTTTACAGTATAGCTCGAAATGTTGTATTCTGCGTAGTAACTAAAGAAATGAGTGCTACCAAGCTACAAAATACTATCCTTAATATGCAAGATCAAATGAAAATGATAAATCATCTTATATGCTGACCCAAGGTTTAAAGCCTTATAGAGGAATTAATTTTTTAATAAAAGATATGATCCCCCGAAACATTCCACAAATGTAATTATTAATCAAGAAAAAGAATGAAGACATAGCGGCTGAGGAAACAACTTAAGCTTCCTCAAAGTGAGCATCCACAAAACAAAGGAAATCCTCTAGGATCAAAGTGAAAAATAGGAAATGATGGAGCTCATAATAAAATTGCCAGACAAATCAAGGAGATGGAAACCTAAATGGACCACTTTGTCCAAGAGAAAGAGACCGTAAAAGAGCTGCAACCCTACACCCACAATTATCCTGAAGACATTAGCAGTAGTGTTCTTCAAGCCCTAGATAGAAATTAGCACCAAAGGGGCTCAGCAAGTAACCCAGCGCGTTGACTTCACCACCACTTACCATATGACTCTTCTACTACAACAAAGTAAAAGACAATCGATGAACAAATGCAAATTGTCAAAAGCCATGGAATAAATAAATTTAAAGACAAAAAGAGATAAAAATGGTATCGAATAAAATGATTGAAAATATTGAAGCTACAAATAAAATAGCTTCCGATAAATGCTAAATCCCATGAACAAAAAGCAATCAAAGTGGGGAACACCGAAAATTTACAAAAAGAATTGGATTTCATAGAGTAGATCTCTTATATCAAAAATCATCTTCCGGATTCAACATAATTAAAGCCATTCATAATCAATGGCCTTCAATTCAAGTGATCTAAGAGCAGCAGAAATAATTGGCTGTTGCGCCCGTACGCGTAGATACAAAAAGACAAAAGATGAGTTGACCGATAAGCCTACTTAGGCTTTAAAAACTCAATACATTTTGAACAACAGAACAAGGAGGAACTTGAAGGAATTGAAAGTCTCAAGTAGGGATGTTAAACCATCTTGCTGCATCAAAAGGTTATCACTAAAAAGAACTTAATGAACAATCTTGAAGAAACATGTGAAGCAATGAACTTGGCCATAACTAGATTTATGGTGAAATACACAATTCTAAGATAGAGGGGCTTACCGTACATTCATGTTTTTAATGAAAACTTATGCCCCGTGTTTACTATGATAAAAATATTGTAGAATTTGCTAAATATGTTAAGTGGCCACTAGCAGAAGGCACTCTGCTGGTGTGAAAGTCCTCCTTCCGCATTTTGAAGATCTCTTCTTTTTACAACATGACTTAAACATTCTTCTCATCAAGCCCACTTTTTGCTAGATATACACAGAGTCGATGAGAATTTCAGGAAGTTGAGGAATGTCAAAATTCCAAAGTAAGAAGAATGTAAACTTTTACTAATTTGATGTAGAGATAAGAGGAAACAATCAAATAATATTATCTTAAGGAACAATCAAATGAAAAAATGAAAATAAAAATACTAAGCTATTGATTTCCATCGTTAAAAGATACCTATGTTAGTGAACTGCTTAAGCTAATTAGATGAAAGAGTATCAATGTTAGAGGTCATTAGGTAAAGAGTATCGATGAAAGAGTATCACGAAGGCAATTCGTGTTTACATATTTTCTAGCAACAAATACATGACACTGACATAAGCAACTTCTCATAGATAAAGTAGCTCTTATTTGTTTTGATAAAAGAGGACAAATTTTTGTTGTTTGTTAAGCACTGTTCCTTTTATTATGTAACGATATTTCTTTCCTAAAGATATTCCTGGGGACCATCCCAGATATTTGTAATTAATTTGTATAAATACTTCAACAAGTCAACAGAAGTATTCGTTGAAGGTGAATAAAATTTCTGGACTTATTATAGAAATTTTTAATATTGGAGGCTATTGTGTGTTTGAATTCGAAGTAGCAAGACCGGGATGTCGATCGGCATCATAATTCGCATCCTCGTGATAAGTCAAGGAGTGAAATACTTCCTACTTGTCACCGTTTCCTTTTCTAAGTTTCATGTATTCATTTTATGTTTGTTCCGTCTAAATGTGTAACCAGGAGTATTAATACAAAGATGTCAAGTGCTCCCTCGTCTTTAAATAGTTGCTATTTTAATGTTTTCTTCCGATTTCCGTGTTGAGAATTATTAATTCCCCCCTCACCCCGTTCGACCTCTGCCTTCTACTTCATTTTCTGGATCAAAGGATCCTTAAGTGCCCTTTATCCCGATCATACCACCTCACAAAACCATTTCCCAAATCTCCGAGGTTATCTATCTTGCCTCAATATATTTGTACCTTTTTGGTCTTGATTTCTAGTGCTTCTAGCTTGATTTAGACTCCATAGCCCAATGGACAAGTAGATTTTCTCTATTTTACCTCCTAGTGTTTTTTTTTCCCACTGCATCATATTTAAAACAAGACCAATCGTTCTTTCATAACTATCCTAATATTATAAATCAAAACAAAGATAAATATTAAAAAAAAGAGAGCCTTCTAACCTCCTAGAAGGCTAGATCCTAGAGTTCCAAGTAGGTTTGTGACATTTCTGGGGCCAGTTTTTGACTAAAACTCAAAAATCCCACAACTTAAGAATTTACTAGGAGTGAAAATAGTGACCGCCAAAACTCTATCAAGAAGTCCCCTCCACATTGTCTAAGTGACATGTCTCCAAACCATCACGAACGTACTTCATACATGGGTCTCAACTCATTCCATCCGCACAAACTTTATTGAACTTAAGGAAAACACACCTCATTATCTTATCAAGCCTATCCAAAATGAAGTCATTCCAACAACCCAATGTCTAATCCATATCCAAGTCCCATGAAGAGATCTAAAAACTCGCACTATTGTTATTCTCACAATATCAATGTCTATCAGGCAATCATCTCATGTTTCCTAGGTGTCCACAACTAATATCACACACAACCATTTGTCTCTAAGTCTCTCTTATCTATCTCCCACTCTCGCCAAATATATCGACCCTTGTTTTTTCTTGGATCATAACACATCATTCATCTCGATATTCAAATTGTTCATGCAACTTTGTGATGTGGGAAATATTTAACTTTCCCCATCATATTTTAAAATGTGCAATTTCCACTCATTCCTAATCCAAATGGTCCAACAAATCTCTCCATGCCCTCCTCTCCTCATCAAGGCACCTATGTGTTCCAAGGTGTCCATCAACACCAATCAAGTCACTATAAGCATCGGGTCATCCATCATTAATGTTGCCTTAAGAATGCCTTATCCTATGCAATGTCTCACACAAAGGTGGAAAAACATCCCCAAGTAGGCTTGCAATCTACTTCACCTGCTCCCACACTAATTGTTTGTCAATGGTTCCCCTAGCTATTCTCCTTGTTTCTGTATTGGAATGATCAACCTCCTCATCCATCCCACCTCCAATCCTATTCTATGATGGCTATATTCACTACTCAACCAAATGCTTCCCAAGTGTCCCCACACTCAAGGCCTTATCATAGTTGCGAATGGCTTCACCCAACTCCCCATCATATCCATGAATGTCCCATCTCAAGCTCTCTCCGCACTATCAAGAATGTCCTGTGCGGGCATAACTCATAGTACGTTTGAACTTCACTCTCTGCCTCTCCAAGTTGCTTGGGATAGTCCTCTAAAGCTCCTCATGGAAATTCAAAAATATCCCAAGACACCATATCTTTGCATGATGGCTCCTCGATCATACATACACAACATACTCTCTACCACGTTGGAGCTCTATCTCAAATACATCAATAATCATAACCCCATCATGCTATCAAATAGCTCCATGTATCCACCCCTTCAATTACCTCATCTTTGAGTCACTAAGTTCACACATCGATCCATTGTCCAAATTGAGTTGCTCATCCACCTTACAAAATCAGCTATTCCCCCCATACAGAGTTTTGTGAATCTTGGATCATAGTGAAGTTTCTAATGAACACTTAACCATTTTATGAAAATTTTCACCCAAACTACTGCAAGGCTTTTCCATCCCATGTGTTTCTCCACACAAATGGCCTCACTATCAAGTCACAATGTAAATCTAGCCAATCTACCTCTTGGCCAACCGTAAATCGGAATCTGAAATTATACCTCATGCACCACCCTTTCAAGGTGTTAACATCATCTAATTTTCTGCTACCCCTTACAAAATATCCGCAGGTTAGGTCCCTACAATACTAGTGTATCCCCCTTATTTTTATTGTTAGTGTAGCTCCCCTTATTGTTGTTGTTGTGCCTATGTAGCCCCATATTGTTATTTTGTTCCCATAGAAGCCTCCTACTATTATTATTGTTGTGCCTTTACATTATTATCGTTATGTAGGCTCGATTATATTGTGACCCTTAGACTCCTATATATACAAAGGAGGTTCTATACTTGTAGCATCAAAGAATTATTAATTGTGGTAATATAAAGGATGTTACCCCAGGAGGACATTTTTTAAGTTTAATGATCTATCATGTCCATCGTTTTCTTTGCGATTCATTGCATAACATTTGGTATTAGAGCTTTCGATTCTTAGGAAGCCTTACTTTCAAACATGTCATCTTGGCATCTTGCTATAAAATTTTTTCTACATGGCTTCGGTGGCTTCAAATTCTGAACATGTGGATCCAATCATGGTGAAATGTTTATACACATTTCAGATATTGGTTTGCTATATCTTCGTTAGGATATGATCCGGAAGTTAGGGTTTTTTCAAGCTCTAAAATTTAGTCTCAAAAACAAGTGACCTAGGGAAAATCATCATAACTTTCGTTTTAGGCATCGCATTTGAATTCTATAATAAGTGGCTGAAAGTGCACACAATTTAGTTTTGTTTGTAGCAATTTCAAGGCCGACAATAAAACAATGAGAGGTGGAATCCCGTACAACTTCACTCTACTAAACCATTCCATAATCAGGACATCGTGGCAAATCTTTTACATAACTCTATATTAAAGAATCCAATATTGGTTTGAATTGTAATTTAAGGAAGATTTAGAGGATACCAAATGGACTAAGTTTCAGACTTTGGAGATCGCAAATGTTGGAAATAATTTAGAGGGGGGTGAATCAATATTTATTTCAATTAGAGAATTAGTTAATCTTCAATTATTACTCTGCATTTGTACAATGATAGCAGCAAAACAAGAGGAACACAAATGCACAAACTTTTAAGGGAAACCTCCACTTCGTGACAAACCACCTAATGATTTTCTAATAATTCTTTTCAACTCCAATTGAAAACAACTCTGAATTTCCTAGAATCTAGAAAAGCATTCTTCTCCAACTCCCACCGGATGGACGCCTCCAACGCCCGAGATTCTTCAAAAGAGTCAACCGAATGGATGCCCCCACCACCCAATGAGCTACAACTCACCCTAGAAGTAACGACCCTACCACTCCCATGTAAGAATAAAAATGAATGACTCCCCGTACCGTGAAAATGGTCCACTTTACAATGATATAGAACATGTAGAAGAAGAAGACATACTAGACCATAAACCTCAAATTTGGACACACAAACACCTAATCATGATCTCTGTACTCCTCCAAATGCTGCTTCTTCAAATCACTGGCAAATAGATACTAGTACAATTTGCACAATAATGTATTTACAATGACTAGGTACAATGATACTCTTACAATGATTGTATGGAGTGTCGCCTTCACTTGAAGATTTCCCGTATGATGAACTTCTTGCTACATCGTTATGCACATCGGATGTCGCTTCATTAAGGCATACCGTCGTGCACCCTTGCTTTGTTTTTCCGTCGTACAGCATGGTCCTTTGCAACCCTTGACAACACATGATCTAGATTTTTTTTTCGCTTTCTAGGAGCTCGACATTTAACTGGGTATCTTCCGTTATTTCCATATCTTCAATATCTGATTTCAGTCTCATAGTAGTCCTTCCGAGTCGTTTTTCCAATGTCACAGTCTAACCCAATTTGATTCCTCAAGAGAGAGTTATACTCCAATTTCAATCGCCCTAATTATGTAGTGTTTCGCAAAGCGCACTTGCATGCGCATGCCATGTGTCACTATTTCTTCATATTTTTCCCGCTAAATTGATAGAGCTAAAACTACGCACCGTGCAATATCTTCTACTTTTACGTAATTCCAATCCGATACTCGCAGAGAGTTATGACATTTTACCAAGGTCACTTCTTTGAGATGAATTTCGTGAGCCTACAAACCCTTACTTCCATAGATCATATTCCAAAATATTGCAAGCTTCTTAGGATTTCGCTCGCCTCATAAAAATTTCCTCTTATGAGTCTTTGTAGAAGAAAAGTTAGAGCAAAATTCCATGATGACCGTTTTATGGCCGAATCCCTTGCTCAAGGAGGAAAATGAAGATCACAATATATATGAATGATTAAGTTGAGAGGGGCTTCAACAAGTGAACGGAAGGGATTTTTTAGAGCTAAAAATATTAATCATGACTTTTCAACGGACTCATGCTCCCAACCCCATGGGTTTTAGCCCACTAACTCGGGTACAAACTTCAAACTTGAATATCTTCAAACCGTGAAGAATTACATGGCATGCCATATATCAACTAAACATCTCGACAAGTAGAAATAATCAAAAGAATTATTGACCCAAAATATATTAATTTGGTAGGTCAAAATTCCCATTCAATATTGGGCTAACCCCTCGGTGCTACTAGTTGACATTGCATGACAACCGATCAACAATCTCCCCTTTGGCATTGATGCAACATAAGTACTCCCCCTGCGATCATGACACCTCTTCCCACAACTTTCCCTTCGACATCAATCGCAAGGTAACTCCCCCCGAAACACAAACTATCCCGTACCCGTACACATTTCCACTCACGCTCGATGCCAACTGCTTTGTGACCGTACACACTCTATCTCCCTTATATTCGAAAGGAAATCGAGAACTTGGAGAATCCCGCTTCTGCGAAGATATTCCAATGCTAGCGAATATTTAATATGTGATTCTTTCTTGTCGCCTAGAATATCGCTATACTTGTCCAACCGCTTTCGCGTAACATCCGGTTGGAGGTCGTTACATATAGAAGACTACTAATCATAGATCCGTACAACCTTTGATCCACATCCTTAGATGAGTCGTCTATGCTCAATTTGCAACCAAGTAAAGACATCTCGAAATCACTTTGCACCTTGTAGAGGTACCTACTTAGTTGATCACTGCTACCAATTATTGTATCATCCTCTTTAGCTTCATCCATAACATATATGTCATTTGAGCTCGACTTGTTGTAGCCACAATTTCACCATACACACCTTCGATTTCATACTTCGTGGAGTTGAATAAGATTGTGTGTCCTTGATCACACATTTGTCCAACACCGAGAAGATTGTGATTCATGTTTTCAACTAGTAGGAACATTATTACCAGAGAATTCGCTTCCCAGAGTAACAAAAGACTCGATCTCATAACATTTGAAGATCCATCATTTCCCCAAAGGACACAAAGCCCATCCTTCTTCTCTTTCGTAGACACAAATTTATTTCTTATCTCCACCATATGCGTTGAGCAACCCGTTTATCAACATACCACACATATTTGTTCTTTTGAGCTCTTTAGAGTAAGAGCACAATTATCATTCTTCTTCTTCTTCCATGTTCGTTCATTCTCGTGGTTTTGAAGATTCTTCCGGAGGATTTTCAAGTTCCAATCTTTGCTATGTGTCCAAAGTTTCACATTTACAACATTCAATATTATTTCTTAAATGTTCAAACTATCGATGTTTCGCCTTGTAGCCTCCGGAGGCTCATATTTTGGCAGATCTCCGGAATTGTATTCGTTTTCTAGTGGTACTTTGCGACATTCAATATCTTTTATGACCAAATTTTCCACATGAATAATGTAGCTACAAAATATGTTGGTACCTTTGATGTGAAATTTTTACCCAGGAATTGTCTTCCAAGGTTATTTTAATCTTGTCCAATGAAGTCTACATGCATGTCGTAATTCATGGTTCATTGTATTTTGTTGTAGAAGGTCCTTTCTTCTTTCTTTGTAAATCGATGCCAGCTTTTTGTCATTGTAATATCGTTGATTGTTGATGAGTTCTTCCAATGCCCTTGAGTCACAGCATACTTTTGGATAGTTTTTTCTTCACTTCCCCACGTGCCGAGACTACTTCTCCAAATTTTCTTAATTCTTCCCTTTCTTGGTTTCTCTTTTCTTCCAACTTATTTTGAAGTGACTCTTCAATGCTTCTTTGTTCTTCAACTTCAATTTTGAGACCTTGAACTTGTTCTTCAACAGTTTTGGAACATCTTCTCCACGGAGATCTTTATATAAGTTTGATTGCTTCCATAAAATTCGTCTATGGTCCATCCTTCTTCTTCATTGTTTGATACCTATTTCTTACTTGTGGCTTGGCCAAGAAACAATACTCTCTCATTGGATTCTTCTTTCACTATCATTGTCTTCATCGGATGATGAGTTATCTTCTTTAGAGAAAGTTCCTTTTGGATCCTTGCTTGCTGAATTTCTTAAAGCCTTTCTTCTTTTTGAGCTCTATTTTTGTTTGGACATTTTGTTGCAAAATGCCCAACCTCAATATGTAAACAAACATATCAATGGAAGTTTAACTTTGAATTGTCCTTACTAATTTGTAGTTTTCTGTGAAGTAAGCATATCTTCATCCTAAAGACCTTCTTCATCATCTCCCTTTTTATTCACACTTGCATGTCTTTTCAATTGAAGGTTGTTTATCCTTATTAGTTTTCTTAGATGCAAATTTAACGAAATTTCTAGATGTTGGCATTCCTTTCTATCGAGTCTCATTTCAAGGTGCTATGAGAACTCCATGCACCTTTTGCCGAGTTTGTCCGTATTTACCCGTATTCTAAGACCGATACCTTTGGGTTGAATCTCCCCGGCACGTTATAAGAATCTTCCGTATAATAGTTCGTCACCGTTCTCCCAATCCTTCAGAGTATTGGTTATTTCATCAATGTATCGAAGTATGCAAGTAATGCAATCTTCTTTCATCTTCGAGTTGCTCAAATTTTTGTTTATAGATTTGAAGCTTTCGCTTTTGACATTTGAGTCACCGTGACATATATTCTCAAGCTTTCCCCACATAAATTTTTGGCGGTTTGATAAACTCAATACATGGTGACAAGGTATTCAATACCCACCGATAATAATACTTTTCTTTTGCATCATTTACCAAATTCTTCTTACCTTTGTTCATCCGCGTTGATGTAAATCCATTTCGAATGTTGTCCCATAATTTTTAACCTTTGCACCAAGAGATAGACCTCCATTCTTCCTTTCCAAAGGCGGTATACATAATTATTTTTACTGAATAGAGGTACACCATTCTTGGTATGCTCATAGACCTCCATCCAAATCAGTAAACCTGCTATTGAAGGAACCAAGCTCTAAAACCAATTGTTGGAAATGCCGAGAGGGGGTGAACTGTATTTTTTAATTAGACATTATTTAATATTCACCTTATTATTAGTGTTTGTACAATGATATAGCAGAAACAAGAGGAACACAAATGCACTACGCTTTTAAGGTGGAACCACCCTGGACAAAACCCACCTAATGCTTTTCAACAATTCTTTTCAACTCAACTTCTAGAATCTAGAAAAGCATTCTTCTCCAGCCCTAACGTGGATGGACGCCTCCAACGCTCAAGATTTCGCAGTCAACCCGAATGGATGCCCCAACACCAATGAGCTACAACTCACCCTAGTACCACCCTACCACCCTATAGAAGAATAAATGAATGGACTCGTACTGTGAAAATGGTCCACTTTACAATGATATAGAATGATGTAAAAGAAGAAGATATACTTAGGACCACAACCCCAACTTTGACACACACCTAACTTCATGATCCTAGACTCTCCCAACGCCGCTTCACCTCGGTAGACAGATATTAGTACACCTTGTACAATAATGTATTTACAATTACTAGGTACAATGATACCTTTTTATAATGATTAAGGCAAGGTCGCCCAATTGAAGACTTCATATGATGAACTTCTTGCTTCTCAAGTAGCACATTGGATGCTTCTTCTATCATGCTACCTTTTTCTTCACCTTGCTTGCTTTTCACCGTAGAAATTCTAGTCCTTTGCAACCCTTGACAACACATGATCTAGCTTTTTTTTGCCTTCTAGGAGCTCAATATTGAATCTGGTGTATCTTCCGTTATTTTAGATCTTCAATATCTAATTTTCGGTCCTATAGTATTCCTCTGAACATCTTTCCAATGCCATATAGGTCTGACCCAATTTGGATTCTGAAGAGAGAGTTATACCCAATTTTTCACCGTTTCCACTATGTATCGTTTTCATCAAAAGCGCATTTCAGAATGACAATATGCCACATATCACCGTTTCTTCATTCGCTCTGAAATTGATAGAGCTAAAACTAAAGACCAGTGCACTATTCACTTTTACGTAATTCCAATCCGATACTTAGAGAGATTTATGACTATTTACCAAGGTCACTTTTTTAGATGAATTTCTGTGGAGCCCCAAAAACCTCTACTCTCATAGATCATATCTCCAAAATGTTACGCAACTTGATCTTGAATTTTTACTACAGCTTCTCGTGATTTCGGGCTTCCACCCTCATAAAATTTCCAGCTTCTAAGTTCGTAGAAAAGAAGTTACGTTAAAAAAATTCCACGATGACCGTTTCGAGATGGCCGAACTTTGCCCAAGGAGGAAATGAAGATCACAATAACATATATGAATGCTTAAGTTGAGAGGGGCTTCTACAAGGAACGTGGGGAGGGATTTTAGAGCTTTAAAAAAATATTAATTATGACTTTTCAATGACCCATTCCCCAACCCCATGGGGTTTTAGCCCACTAACCGGGGTACAAACTTCAAACATGAATATCTCTCAAAACTTGAAGAATTACATGGCGTACATGTATCAATCGTAAAACATCTCGACAAGTAGAAAACACCAAAAGCATTATTGACTCAGAATATATTAATTTGTAGGTCAAACTTCCCATTCAATGTTAAGTTACCGGTGTCGCTTTTTGGGTTGACATCAATGACAACCACCGATCAACACCAAATTTGTATATATACCAATATTGAGCTCCTAGAAGAAAAAAAAAATGTGTAATTATTATTATTTATTTATTTTTATTATTTTTTAAATCTAAGATAATCTCAAGCTGAAAATAAGTTTGAAGTGATTCCAAGGGTATATTGAAGCATAAATATTTTATTGGGTTCTAAAATCTTCTCCCGAAAAAAATGATTCTACACCCATTAATCCCTAAAAAATCTCTACTATGATGCATGAAGAGTGGGAAGAATGGCAACATGATATATCAAAAGTATGAGACCAAGTAACAAATTTCGTCTCACAAAGAAAAACCAAAGATGAACTAAAATGGACATGGATGGTTTAAAATAAGAAATAAGAGGTGTCATGGATGGTTTAAAAGGCAACATGAATGGCTTAAAAACAAACATGGAAGGTTTGAAGGAAGTTTTGTCACAAGTTGCTACAATAAATGCTTTCTAATGGTGAAAAGGTATTCCATGAAACTCATGATGAGAATAAAATGAATGTTAATCATGATTTTAGAGACTCCAATTTTGGGTTTAAGACCTGCCTGTTCCAAATATTAATATGATAGTTTTATGACAAGGATCCAAGAATACGGATACTACAAATGGAGCAATATTTTGATCTTCATGATGTGCAACACACAAAATGTATGCATTGCATATTTACATTTAGAACCTAGTCACTTTGTATGGTATCGATGGCTTTTTTATCGTAAAACCACTCATCACTTTGGTCAATTTTTACGTAGGAAATGATACACATTATGAGGATACAAAGAGCAACACCTTCTCTCTTTAGCTAATTGATAAATATCAAATTAAAGGGTTCAATGACAGAGCACATTGAGGAATTTAAAAATTTGAATACTGTGGTAACTAATATTCAAAAAGAGATTAGGATTGATGTCTTCATAATGAATTTAAAGGATAACATCCAACATGAGGTTCTCCCTTTGGGAACTCGATTCATTGGAGTAAAATTGTGGTGGCAAAAAGTTGAAAGCAAAATTAAGTGGAAACAAGGAATTCTACCACTCACAACTATAAATATGAAGGGTTACTCCAAACCTTCATAACCTGCTAACGCGTTGACACCAAAAAATTGGAGTGAAAGAGCAAAAGGTATTTGTTATAGTTGTGATAAAAAATACACTAAAGTTCATAAGTGCGTTGGGAAGAAACTATTTTACATAGATTGTGAAGAGGAGGAAGCCATGGAACAAGAAACACCAAAAGAGGAAGATGTACACTAGAAACCAACCCTAGAGAAAGAAAAAATGAACCTGACCATATATTTTAATGCATTGGCAAGAATTACCACTCCTCAAACTCTCAATATAGAAGGATATATCAAGAAGAAAAAGGTAATAGTGTTGATTGATTCAGGTAGTACCAATAATTTTATTCATTGTAAGACCACCAAGGAATTGAATTTATTCCTATATATACCCATAGTGTCAAGTGATGCAATAAATGGAGGAACAATAACTTCTTTGGAAAGTGCCATAATATTAAGTTAATCGTGGGGAATATGTATTGAATTTTCTAATGATTTCCATTCCAATGGGTGGTGTTAGATGTTGTACTAGGAGTCCAATGGTTACAATATTTGGGGACAATAATTTTGATATTCAAGAAAATTTCTGAATTTTTTTGGGGATGGAAAGGAAGTTGAATTTAAGGGGTACTGCCAGAAACCAAGAAAATAATCAACTCTAATGGCATGAAAATCTTATAAATAAAGAACAATGGTGGCATAATCGCACAATTATACCCACTAGAGGTTTAAACATCTAAATCATCTATTTCTCCATATCTCCAAAAGCCCTCACAATCATTCCTAAGGTGTTCGAGACTCCCAAAGGCCCTCCTAACCATTTGTGGTTTATGATCATGTTATTCATTTGATTTCAAGAAGTGTTCCTCCAAACATCAAGCATTATAGATATCCTTATGCCCAAAAGAGTGAAATTTAATGTATGATTGCGTAAATGCTAGAGGTCAGTATAATTCAACCTACCCTATTCAACGTTCTTTCTCTATGCCAACAATATTGGTGCACAAGAAGGAATGATCATGGTGCATGTGTCTGAATTATAGGGAGCTAAACAAGCTCACTATTAAAGTAAATTTCCCATTCCTGTCATTGATGAATTTTTGGTCATAGCTTTTATTAATACACCTTCCACATTTCAAGGTTTGATGAATTCCATTTTCAAACCCTTCCTTAGAAAAATTGTGTTAGTATTTTTTGATGAGATACTAATATAAAACAAGTCTTAGAAGGATCGTGTTTAACAAGTTGACAGGGTACTCAAACTATTGGAGGATAAACAATTATATGAAAAAACCTCCAAATTTTTCTTTGGAGTACATGACGTGGAATATTTGTGTCATATTGTATCTCATGAGGGTGTTAAGGTGAACCCTAAAAAAATTAATTCCATTAAGAAATGGAAAATCCCCACAACCATAAAGCATCTTCAAGGATTTCTAGGGTTGATAGGGTATTATCACAAGTTTTTTAAGAATTATGGGAGAATAGCAGCACCTCTAAAAACATTATTGAAGAAAGATGCATTTTCTTGGACTCCATAAGCAACTAAGGCCTAAGAACATCTTAAAGAGGAAATGTGGCAAGAATTGGTCTTAGCTACACTAGACTTCACAAAAACCTTTAATTTGGAATTTGATGCCTTAGGAAATGGAATTGGTGTTGTTTTAATGTAGTAAGGAAGACCCATTTATTTTGAAAGTTTTCCAATCAAATGAAAGTATTTACACAAACCTATTTATTAAAAGAAAATTGTTGGGTATGTGTATATTCTTTCCACGACTAGCCCCACGCGTTGTACGTTGCGCCGGGCGCAGCAGGGGGGTCACAAGGGGGAGGCAGCCCCCACTGTTGGGGTCCGGGGTAGCGCCCTAGCGAAAATTGTTTTGGTGTGCGGACCCACTCATAGGAGGACCCACCCATGTCTTGTGCATGAGTTTGCACATGGTTTTGGGGTACGATGGCTTTCGGCCCCTGGTATTTTGTAGATCCAGTCCAGGGAACTATGGTTATGTTCTAATTCAGGGTTAATGGATTGGGGTTTATGTATGCTTCGGCATGTATATATATGTGTTGTAACACTAAAAGGAATATAATGAAAAATCAAGCTGGTCGTCCCGATTTGGGATCCAAGGGAAAATCTCTGTGTTTATCTATTTTATGTTTTATGCTCTCGCTATTGTTTATTTTATGTTAGAAGATTCGTGTGTAGATAATTTATGTTCAGGGTTAAAACCTACATTTGGTATCAGAGTTATTTAGGCTTCAAGGGGACACCTTTGTTGCTGAGGGTTTTTTGCTCGGGCCTGAGGTAGACCCTGTTCAGTGGGAGATCTGCAGGATCGATTCTTGTGGTGAAAGAATATGGCGAGCGGCGGAAAGATAGAGATCGAGAAATTTAATGGTCAGAGTTTTGAGTTGTGGAAGCTCAAGATGGAGGATTTGCTGGTGGATAAAGATCAGTGGATCGCGGTAGATCCAGGTACTAAACCAACGGCAATGTTAGATGAAGACTGGAAGAAACTGGATCAGAAAGCTAAGAGCACAATACAGTTGTGTGTCTCAGATTCAGTATTGTTGAATGTATCTGGGGAAGCTACGATGAAGAATTTGTGGGAAAAACTTGGGACTTTGTACCAATCTAAGTCTCTGGTGAATAAGTTGTTCCTGCGGAAAATGTTGTATAGCCTGAGGATGAAGGATGGAGACTTGGTGACAGAGCATCTGAATGCCTTCAATACCGTGGTAAGTCAGCTGTCATCTGTTGATATTAAAATTTCAGATGAAGTGCATCAGTTTGTTGTGTTCTCTACCAGACTCGTGGGATAGTCTGGTTATTGCAATAGGTAGCAATACAACTACCTTGAATTTTGATGACATTGTGTCAGCCTTGCTGTCGGAGGAAATGAGATGGAGAAATATGGAGGGCTAGAATGGAGATGCCTTATCTGTACGAGGAAAGTCCCAAAACAGAAACAAGAATAAGGTTTCGAGTGGGAGATCCAAATCTAGAGGGAGATCTAAATCTCCTGGAAAGTTTGCAAAGGTATGCTTGAAATGCAGAAAGGAAGGGCACTACAAAAAGGAGTGCAGATCTAAAGCTCCTGAGAAAGGAAAGGGATATGATGATGCTCCTTCTGCAGAGGAAAAAACAACCTCGGATGAAGGTGGGGATGTGTATTTGGCTTCTTCTTCAAATACACATGTAGATCATGAGTCATGGTTGATTGACTCAGGTGCATCCTTTCACTTCACTCCCCATAGGGAATGGTTCTGCGAGTATGAGAAATATGATGGTGGTGATGTCTTCCTAGGGGATGATAGGAAGGCCAGAATCGTCGGACGTGGAAAGGTCAAGCTAAAGCTGCAAGGTGGGAGGATTAGAACACTTCCTGGTGTTCTGCATATTCCTGCATTGGCCAGAAATCTGATTTCTGTAAGCAAGATGGATGATGCAGGTGTAAAAACAGTGTTCGAGAAAGATGCCTACAAGATGGTTCGGGGAGCACTGGTATTAATGCGGGGAGTTCGGACTGGAACTCTGTACAAGCTACAAGGTAGCACTGTTATTGATGGGTGTAATAGTTATGTGGTTCCTGAAAGTGGAGCGGAAAGCCTAGCTGTCTCTAGAGAAAAGACCATGCTATGGCATCAAAGGCTTGGACATATTGGAGAGAAGGGCCTTCGGATACTGCATAGAAATGGTATGGTAGAAGGTATGTCTAATTTCTCTCTAGATTTTGATTTCTGCGAACATTTTGTATATGGGAAGTATAATCGGGTGAGTTTTCCTTCTGGTGCTAAGAGGGCGAACAAGATATTAGAACTTGTGCACGGTGATGTGTTTGGACCTGTGTCAGTTCCATCACTGGGAAAGTCTGTGTACTATGTTTCATTCATAGATGACTTCTCAAGGAATACATGGATATATTTCTTGAGGAATAGATCTGAAGTCTTTGACAAATTTAAAGAATTTAAGGCTCTGGTGGAAAACCATACAGAGAAGAAGATAAAGGCGCTGAGGACGGATAATGGTGGGGAGTTCTGCAAGAAGGAATTTGAAGAGTTCTGTAAGAAGTGTGGTATAGCATGGCAGAAGACTACTCCATACACACCTCAGCAAAACGGAGTTGTAGAAAGAATGAACAGAACGCTGATGGAAAAGGCAAGAAGCATGCTCAGTGGTACTGGGTTAGGACAAGAATTCTGGGCAGAGGCAGTGGAGACTGCATGTTACTTGGTTAACAGATCACCTTCATCGGCGTTGGAGGATAAGACTCCACATGAGGTATGGACTGGTAAGAAACCCTCTCTTTCACATATGAGGGTATTTGGATGTGATGCATATGTACATGTTCCAAAGGAGAAAATGACCAAGTTGGATAATAAATCTGAAAGGTGCATCTTTATTGGGTATAAGGATGGTTTAAAGGGTTACAAGCTTTGGAACCCAGAAACAAGGAAGGTTGTGTACAGCCAAGATGTGGTGTTTAGAGAGGTGAAAGATGTTGTTAAACATGAAATCATACCAAAGGAACCTGAGAAGATAGATTTTGAGCTAAAGGAGGATGAATCAGACTCTACAGCAGACAAAGATTCAAAAGAGGAAGAGCCACAAACTCCAACTTTGAGAAGATCAGTTCGGGAAAGAAGGCAACCAGAAAGGTATAGTCCATCTGCTTTTTGTTCAGGTTTTGCCTTAACTGTAACTGATGATGATCCCAGAATTGTCAGGGAGGCAGTAGATTCCGAGGATGGAAAACTCTCGAAGGAGGCCATGGTTGATGAAATGGAATCCTTGCACAAAAATGAGGCATGGGATCTGGTGGAGTTGTCGGCTGGAAGGAAGCCCATTGGGAGCAAATGGTTGTTTAAGAAGAAGATGAATGTAGAAGGCAATATGGAGAAATACAAAGCTCGGTTGGTAGCAAAAGGTTATTCCCAAGTGCCGGGAATTGATTTTGGTGATATTTTTTCTCCTGTTGCCAAAGTTACTTCTATTAGATTACTTTTATCTGTTGCTGCTGCATTTGATTTTGAGATAGAACGGATGGATGTGAAGACAACATTTCTTCACAGGGATCTAGAAGAAGAGATCTACATGAAGCAACCTGAAGGCTTTATGGTGAAGGGTAAGAAAGAACTAGTATGCAGGTTGAAGAAGTCTCTGTATGGGTTAAAACAGTCACCAAGGATGTGGTATCGGAAATTTGATACCTATATACGGGGACTTGGCTTCACCAGAAGCAAGGAAGATCATTGTGTTTATTTTAAATTAATTGGTGATCGTGTTATATATCTGGTCTTGTATGTGGATGATATGTTGTTGATTGGAAATGACAAAGAAATTATCCAAGATTTGAGGACCCAACTGTTCTCCAAATTCGACATGAAGGATCTGGGTGCTGCAAACTATATCTTTGGCATGGAAATTAAGAGAGATAGGGCAAAGAGGAAGCTCTTGTTAAACCATAGGAAGTATGTCGATACTATATTGCAGAGGTTCAATATGCGGGACAGTAAACCGGTGAATGTTCCTATTCCTGTAGGTGTAAAGCTATCTGCTGAACAGTGTCCCAAGACACAAGAAGAAGAGGAGGATATGTCCCGTGTTCCATATGCAAGTGTAGTGGGTAGCCTGATGTATGCAATGGTCTGTACTAGACCAAACATTGCACATGCAGTGGGAGTATTGAGCAGGTTTATGTCAAACCCAGGGAAGGAGCATTGGACAATAGTGAAGCGGGTTTTCAGATATTTACGTGGCACTAGTGATTATGGCTTATGCTACCAGGGAAGACCAGGATTGGAAAGAATGTTGGACATTCGTGGTTTTGTTGATGTAGACTGGGCTGGAGATCTGGACCAAAGAAGATCTACAAGTGGGTATGTGTTTAGCCTATTTGGAGGCGCAGTCAGTTGGATGAGTAAAAGACAGTGTGTAGTGGCTCTTTCAACTACAGAGGCAGAATACATAGCAGCCACTCATGCAAGCAAGGAAGCAGTTTGGTTGCAGAGATTGTGTTCAAGTATGGGGTTGGTACAGCAAGCTATAAGGATAGGCTGTGATAGCCAAAGTGCAATTTTCTTGGCTAAGAACCCTGCTTATCATTCAAAGACAAAGCACATTGATGTTCAATATCACTTTGTTAGAGATATGGTTGAGGCTAAAAAGGTGTTGCTGGTAAAGGTGGACACTTTGAAGAATGTTGCAGATGCATTGAAAAAGTCTGTGAGCACTCAGAAGTTCTCTTGGTGTAGAGAAACAATGGGTGTTGAAGAATTGGCCCAATGACTAAGCTCTCCTGTGGCCCCCTGTGGAAAGAAAACAACAAGTGGGAGAATGTTGGGTATGTGTTATATTCTTTCCACGACTAGCCCCACGTGCTGTACGTTGCATTGGGCGCAGCAGGGGGGTCACAAGGGGGGAGGCAGCCCCCACTGTTGGGGTCCGGGGTAGCGCCCCGGCGAAAATTGTTTTGGTGTGTGGACCCACTCATAGGAGGACCCACCCATGTTTTGTGCATGAGTTTGCACATGGATTTGGGGTACGATGGCTTTCGACGCCTGGTATTTTGTAGATCCAGTCAAGGGAACTACGGTTATGTTCTAATCCAGGGTTAATGGATTGGGGTTTATGTATGCTTCGGCATGTATATATATGTGTTGTAACATTAAAAGGAATATAATGAAAAATAAAGCTGGTCGTCCCGATTTGGGATCCAGGGGAAAATATCTGTGTTTATCTAGTTTATGTTTTATGCTCTCGCTATTGTTTATTTTCTGTTATAAGTTTCATGTGTAGATAATTTATGTTCAGGGTTAAAACCTACACAAATATTGGAATTACTACATGCACTAAAACAATGACGACCTTACCTAATGGGAAGACACGTCAAGGTAAAAACTAATCATGATAGTTTTAAATAATTTTTGGAACAAATATTATCTTCATAAGAGTAGCAAAAATGGGCCACAAATATGTTGGGTTATGACTTTGAAATCATCAACAAAAATAAGAAGTGAAATTTTGTTGCAGATGCACTCTCAAGAAAGGATGGGGTCTTGGAAACATTCTTTGTGCCATTTCTATTATCCAACCTGAGTGTATAACCGAAGCAAGGGATGAATGGAAGAATGATGAAGGGGTATGGAAACTCATTCATAAGTTGCAACAAGATACCAATACATATGATACATTTAGTTGGAAAAATGATTCATTATGGTACAAAGATCACTTATATCTTTGTAAGAATTCTCAACTTAAAACAAAATATTCTTTTGGAATTGCACACCTCTCCCTTTAGGAGGGCACTCAAGATTTTTTTAAAAACTTACCACAGGGGTCAACAAGGAATGTTTTTTGGGATGGCCTTAAATATGATATTCAAAAGTTTGTGGCAGAATTTTTGGTTTTCCAACAAAATAAAGTTGAGACAATTAAGACCCCAGAGACTGTCTACAACATTTATCCATTCCAAAGTCAACATTGGGAGGAGGTCTCAATGGATTTTATCACGAGTTTGCCCAAGTTTGAAGTAAAGAGTGTCATCATGGTGGTAGTTGATAGACTTACCAAGTATGCACACTTTTGAATATTATCTCATCCCTTTAAAGCATAGTACAATTTGCTACCGCATTTATGAGACACAATTCAAAAGCTTCATGGAAACATAAATATTATAGTAAGTGACAAAGATCCCTATTTTTCACTGGAAATTTTTTGGGCGGAGTTATTTTCTTTGTCTGGGTACTCAATTAGCTCATAGCTCATCTTATCATCCTCAATCTAATGGAAAAATTGAGATAGTGAACAAATTTTTTGGAAGGGTATCTTCATTGCTTTTGTATTTGATAAACAAACACAATGGGTCATGTGGTTACGTCTAGTTGAATGGTGGTATAACACTTACTTCCATACTATAGCAAAAATGACCCCATTCATGGCACTTTATGGATATCATCCACCACCCATCACATCATCTTTAAGAGAAAATTCTAAGGTTCAAGTAGTGGAATATCACATCGAGCATCAACAACAAGTTCTCCAACTCTTAAAGGATAACCTCACTTTCGGCGCATAAATTGGATGAAACAATAGGAAAATCAATATCGCGGTGAGAGAAGTTTTTGATGTAGGAGATCTGGGTATTTTTACGGCTACAACCATACAATCAAATGTCCCTCAAGCAAGCTAAGAAGCATAATAAAGTTATCACCCAAGTACTATGTCCTTACAAGGTGTTGCAAAAGATTGGTACTATGGCATACACATTGGAGCTTCCCTGCATCTTCTCAAGTACACCCAATTTTCCATGTTTCATGATTAAATAAGGGTATTGGTGATAAGACTTTCAGAGTTCATACGATGTTTCTAGAACTTGAAGAACAAGGAAAAATCATATTTGATCCTGAAGAATTCATTAAAAAAAATAACCCAACAACTATGAAATTGATCAATTTCGAGTATCTTATTAAGTGGAAGAACTTACCTGGCTAAAGATTCCCACCTTTAAAGATTCCACATGGGAGCATGAGAATTTTATACGTAGAAGCACCCAGAACTACTCAAGCGTTGAAGACAACACTTTTTTTAAAGGAGAGGGGAATTCTAGATCCCTATAATACTAGTGTAGCCCCATTATTTTTATTGTTGTGCCCATGTAGCCCCCATATTGTTATTGTTGTACCCCATAGAATGCCACTATTCTTATTGTTGTATATTTACATTATTATTATTATGTAGGCTCTGATTATATTGTGACCCCTTGGACTCATGTATATACAAAGGAGGTCTTTTCATTTGTATCATCCAAGAATTTTTCATTTGTGTAATGTAAAGGAGGTTTCCACCTCGAACAATATATTTTTTAAGTCCTTGATCTGTCATTTCTACTATTTTGTGAGTTGGTTGCATAACACCACATCTATTTGAATCATATTTTTCCTTGAGTCCGCATCCGCCGACAAGGACACTCCATTCACACATGTTTGATGGCAAGGTTGAGGTTAGAAAAGCATCATATCACTCACTTGTCATGAAAGGAATAGAAGAAGGAAGGCTCCTAAAAGGCTGCAAGGTACCTCGCATTTATGCACAAAACTTTGCATTTAGTTATCACTATGATAAAGGTATATTCTCATCAAGTATTTTATGGCACGTTTTGAGATTTGGACACTTAAACTATGACAACCTTGCGATTGTTGAATAAAAATGGTGTACAGCATAGATTGCCTACAATTCCTAGAGAAACTTAAGCAATGTGATGCTTGTATTCTCTAGGAAAGCATAGCAAACATTCCTTTCATGATTCACATTCCAGAGCACATAGAAAACTTGAGCTTATTCATCCGTATTTATGTGGCCCCATGCATGTTGCTACACATGCAAATGGAAATAAATATATGATGACATTCATTGATGATCACACGCACTGTGTTGGGTTTTATTACGAAGAACAAATCCGATGTTTTTCAAACATTCAAGATTTTTCATGCATGGATTGAAAATGAAGCACAAACTCATATTGGCTCTTTGCACACTAATAATGGAAAATAATACACTTCAAACAAATTTGAAAATTGCCTTTGCCAACATGGGATCAAAAATCAAACAATCGTGCCCTAAAATCCCCAACAGAACGATGTAGTTGAAAGAATGAATAGGACAATTTTAAATATGGCTCACTCCATGATGTTTTTCAAGAATGTAAAAGTGATGTTTTGGGTTGATGCAATTATATGTGTTGTGTACATAAAGAATAAATGTCCTTTTAATAAAATCAGAAATAAAACTCCTTATGAAATGTGGCATGGCCACATTCCTTCGGTAAAGAATTTCAGGGTCTTTGGTTCCACCTTTTATACTTTGATACCTAAGGTACAAAGAAATAATTTTCGTGCTAGAAGTTGAAAATGTATCTTCTTGGGGTATTCCAATACCTCCAAAGGATATCGTCTCTATGATGAAGTGAATAAAAAGTTTGTGGTATCTAGAGATGTCATATTCCTTGAATCTTCCAAGATCGATATTGTTGTTGAGCAACAACTTCGATCGATGGATATATTCACACATGCAAAGTCATTTCAAGAATTTGATAATCAAGATTCCACATCTTGAAGGGGGATTCCTATGCCAGAACCAATCCGTGGAATCATAGTTTGAAGCACTCTCTCCCCCCACATGAAGAACCAACCATGGATGACACCTTGAATAATGTCAATGGAAGAATTGGGAGATTGAATCTTGATTCAATCTCAACATCAGTCAAAATGAGAAACCCTAGGGGCTATCTCTCATAAAGGTCCCCCAAAATGAGCTGACAAAGACACTTTCGGATGTTGTTTGTCCCGATGAGGGTTGGAAATACGAGAACAAGAAATTCCACTAGTCAAAATGGAGGTGATGTAGATGATTATGATTCACCTATTGATATGGATGTTGCTTATAATTGTGGATTGAATTTGTCTACAAATCATGAACCAAATTCCTTCAAAGAAGTCATTTCTCATGATGAATGGAATGACGTGTTGCAAAAGGAGTATGATGCCTTGATAAAGAATGGCACTTGAAAGCTAGTTGATCCTCCATTGGGGACCAAACCAATTGGCTATAAGTGGGTCTACAAGAAAAAGTACAAAGCGGATGGCTCACTTGACAAGCACAAAGCCAAGCTTGTGGAAAAAGGTTTTTCACAGGAAAAAGTGGTCGATTATGAGGAAACGTTTTCCCCCACAACAAAATGGGCCACCATCCGTACACTCTTTGTGGTAGCAACTCAGAATGGCTAGAAAGTCCATCAAATGGATGTAAAAACAACCTTTTTGAATGCATATCTAAAGGATAATGTTTTTATGTCCTAGCCAGAAGGATTTGTTGTGAAGGGCCAAGAACACAAAGTATGCAAGCTTAAAAATCCTTGTATGGCCTCAAGCAAGCACCACGAGCCTAGTATGAGAAATTAATTGAGCATCTTCTGAAACTTAACTTCAAACATTTTTATCTTGATGATGCAAATTTATTTGTCAAGAAAATTCGAAAACAAAGTTGTATATATTGTGGTGTATGTAGATGATATTTTGATGATAGGGAACAATGAGATTTATATTGCATCGATAAAGAAGGAATTGAAGAAAGGTTTTGAAATAACTCATTTGGGCTATGTTCACTACTATCTTGGTATTGAAGTAACTCAACATCCTAAATTTATATTCCTTTCTCAAAATAAGTACATTGGAGATCTAATGAGCAATTTTGGCATGGGCCGAAAGCAATCCTTTGACCACTCCAATGGAACAAAACTTGGAAAGCTCACATCAATTGAAGGGAAATAATTTGAGGATGCAATGAAGTATAGACTAACTTGAAGGAAGTATAGCCCTGCGACTACTACTAGACCCGAGACATCTCATTTGATGTTGGAATCCTCTCTAGGTTTATGGGAAAACCTTGTGAAGGACATTGGTTCTGTTGCAAAAAGAAGTTCCAAAGTACTTGAGAAGGGACTCAAGACTTTGGACTCAAATATACACAGGTGGACCACTTAAGCTTTATTGGATACTCCGATTCAGACTTTGATGGAGACAAAGAAAGCCCTAGGGTATCTACTTCAAGTTATACTATGAGTCTTGGATCGGGATTTTTTCTCTAGAGATCACGCAAACGATCCAGTTTCTAGAAGATTCCACAATTGAGGAAGAATATGTACAACCTAGTGGGACGACGAAAAGGAAATTGTGTGGCTCGTGAAAAAATCCCAGAATATTTGAAGATGAAAACAAAATGCATTCAAATCCACTCATGATTGACAAAACTACGCAATAAAGTTGGCAAAGAACACAAAGTTTCACGATCAAAAGATAGCTACATCGATAAAAAATACCATCTCGATTCAATAGATGGTTATATCATTGTCAGTAGTAGATTACTTTACTAAATGGGCCGAGGAAACTACATTTAACAACATTGGCGAAACAAATGCATATTTGTTTTCAATCATGTAATTTTTCGGTTTTGGTGTATCCGATAGCTTAATAGTTATATATCATGGGAATCATTTTTTGGAATCATATGATGACCGAAATAAGCTGCTAAGTAGGACTTTTCCTATGAAAAATTCTACTTCCTACTATCCTTAGGGCTAATGGAGAAGTTGACGCTATTAACAAAGTTCTTAATACTATGCTTCAACGTATGGTATGGGTTTACAAATTGAATCGGAATTCTTGCTTCTTTACACTGCCTTATGGGCATAATGAACCTTAGTTAGGACTACTACTCGGATTTACATCCTTTTATTTGGTACTATGTTTTGGAGAAATCCTCCCCATCGAATGTGAAATTTCGTCGTTAAAACTAGTTGTTGAACTTCTTCCCTACCCATTTACGTAGAGGAGGAGTGTCTTTTACATCCGAATGATTTGGATGAAACTCGACACTATGCTTCTTTAGCCAATGAAGCTCATAAAAGATGCATACGAGGTGCGATACGAAAAAACACCGTCAAGCCTCGTGTCTTCTCGAAGAGAGACCTAATTTCTTATAAGACTAATAGTTTGATAAGTTAGGTCCAGGAAAGTTCAAAACTATGTGGTTGGGTCCATACATTTCCAAGCGAGTCCTTGCAAAAGGGGCCTATCGGTTAGTATACTTTGATGGAGTTGCATTCTTTACGATGAGACTCAGGGAATGGGTTGTACCTCAAAAAATATTATACTTGATCTCGTGTGTAGTATACATTATGTACATATTGTCTATAGGGTGAGTTGAGTTTTTTTAAAGTGTGTATTTTCATAGTTTCCCATGTTTTCTCGTTGATCCTATTTACATTTGGTTTTGCGAGATGTTGACATCTCTCAAATCGTATATTGGTTGTTGTTGTTTTCTAGTCATAGTACTTAGAACCTATCTTCCGCACGACATGGGCTATATTTGCTCCAAATGGCAAGCTAGTGAGTATGCAAAGGATTTTCATTGGTCACTCTACTAATAACATCATTGAGTATAGCGTAGTGGTTGAGCTATTATCGCATGCTATTTCACATGGCATCACGATCATTTAGTCATTAGGATTGACTCAAAACTTGTAGTACTACAACTTGCTATTATGCTAGTCGATGGAAATACCACCATCCTTCGCAAGGTTTTTAGAGTACTGTCTTCTATAAAGACATTTCAATTTCATACTATATGAACATATTTATAGAAACCTAAACACATTAGCAGATGCTCTATAGCTAATTACGTTTTAGATAGTACATTTGCAACAAATGTAAATAAGTTTTCAATCCACATCAAATCATACTCGAAAGCATAATATGAAATATGAACAACTAAAATATATATATATATTAAGTTTGGTTTTACAAAATTTATTCCCACGAGACACATATGGCTACATCTTCCATATAAAAACTACATGTGATATCTAAGTAGAAAAATCAATGGTGTTCATGATAAAATGACTGCTACGAGAGCTATATTGTGCAAGAATGTCGACTATACCGCTAGGGCACCCAGATAGTGTTGTCGTTGAAGTCGCAAAGGAATACAGTCGAAGCCATGGTCTCATCAATCCCTGTGTGTCAACCCCTCCATGTGGTGCTCCACCTCGACGAGATATCAACTACCTCCGGGGCCTTGTAGTGAATCCCCTTCCTACTGTTAAAGACCTTGTGTACTAGTACCATCGCCTCCTCATGTGGTTGTCCCTCTCGCATGATGGAGATATGAAGCACCGATAGGTCAACCAGTCCAATAACCGCATGAAAACATCAATAATAGTCTTGGAAACATTAAAAAACACCAAAAAAATGTAAAACTTTCAAAAAAAATCAAATGGTTGAAATATTTTTCACCGGAAGCACCCCATTGCTCACCCTCGAAGCAGTTGGTGAACTGTAGGATCATCACGAAAATCCATCCCTACATAAGGATAATCATTGTTCATAATGAAATTTATTAGGGGAATTTTTGAGGTCTAAAATGGAGCTCTCCTAAGGAAATTGTAAAATAATAGTGGAAATAATAAAAATAAGATTAGATTACATCATCAAATTTTTAGAGGGAAAAAAAGAAAAAAACTACTTTTTCAACTCATATTTTTCAACTTGTCTCCCTATGAGTTTATTGTTTCGGATACTCAAATTTTTGAGCGGGAACAATCATTGGACAGCATAATTTTGTTTATTCCTCGTCCCGAAAGGAGTGACCCATTTTACGCATAATTTCAATCGGACCACAGTATACATGAAAAAACGTGATTGTAATTAGTGCTTTTTTTCACGTATTTCTCATTTTTCAAGTATGCTTGGAGTCCATCGAAAGTATGCAACATGGAAGTAATCCTTGGATGAGGAGTATTAATTTTTCATCCAATGAGGCTAGGGCCCACAGGGGTGCATGACATAGCATTGCACCCCTCCTAACGGTGTTATTCTACTTTAGGGTGAAACACATATTTCAATTCTCCACGGGTGTGTTGGTCCTAGGGCGTGTTTTTCGGGAACCCCGGGGCCCTCAAAACCTCAAAAAAATTGCATGAAATCACAAAACAGGAGACAGTGAAAAGCAAGAAAAGGGTTTTAGCTCCTCAGCTAGAAGTGACGATGCTCGAAAATGCTATCCACTCGGATTGGCCGAAATCAATTGTAGAACATCGAGGGAAAAAAGTGCTCGGAATGTGAAATGGTGAAAATGAATAGTCAATTTGAGTACTTATGGTCATTTTCCTTTAGATTATTTTATTCATATTTCATGTTTTGACCTAGATATGTCTCATTTTTACTATGAAACATGTATTAATCATTTTTGTGATGTTTTGAGTAGGTTGACAACTATAAATAGATTTTTATCATGCTTTAAACGAGTTTTTTTTTTTTTAACTGTATTAGACATGATTTTATTAAGTAAGAGATTATGGGTCTTCGCCGAGGCACCTTCTCATGTTAGTAGATCTATCTACCGCATCTAATGTATCAATAAGTACTTTCAAGGCATTTGACGGTGTTTATATTGTTTACAATGATCCGCTCTTCATGAGCGAGTTGCCTTTGTTTGCCATCTCATCCGCTTCGTTGTTTGACGTTTCCAAAATGTGATGAAGTTTACACTTGTCAAAGTCCTCGCGACCTCTTCAATCCGTCCAAAGTTTTGTTGAGGCTTGCATTGCCGAATCCAGAGTCTCCGTGTTTATATTTTTTATTACTTTCTCTGGCTTCGAATCACCGAAGACTTGGAGCACTTTGATTCCCTTATCTCTTGCGATAAGACAAGCTTAGAGCCCAAGGATCCGTTGATTGTCAGATTTCTTGCCAAGTCCCCGCAACAGAATCAATCTTTGGAAGACTCACGGAGAGTAAATAAATCCACCCGTACCAAGAAGACAAAACGGGTTCCCCCTTGGACGCCCCGTCGAAAAGATAGTGGAAATGTTTTCAGGACCTCCACCAATTTTGAAAAAAATCATCCTCATCTCTTATGCGCCATTCAAGATTGCTCAATTGGTGGGGTTGGAAGGTACTTACGTGGATGGGTCGCAAGCATACCAAGCCAGCGTTTCTTCTCGCGTAGCAAATGATCTTCTTTTAAAATACCGAATTGGGCCGCTTTCCAAAGAGGAAGGACTTAGCTTTTGGCAACAACCTCGCAAAGGGGCATGGTAGCAGCCTCCTCTTTAAAAATCCCCTTCCGATTGCTGCCAACTGTGATTCCATGTAAAGATACATATTTGGGGAGCGCTATCCGCATTCTACGCGAAAAGATTTAAGGGATTCGATGGGGATAGTATTGACTCCAAGAGGCAAAGAGGTTCAAGCGGTCGAGTTCTCGGTGGCCGGAATCGGTAAGTCTCCGTAGAGGGAGAACTCAAACCTTCTTCAAGAAATCTGCACTCCATGAAAAGATGCCGGGTCGTTTCGAAGTTGTTACGCGATAACACACATCCGTGAGGCCCGCCTATTTTCCTTTTTTCCGTATTATCTCCCGTAAGATGCTTGTTATGGACCAAGGTCCAGAAGAAGAAGCCGATTTCTTGGAAGGGAAAAGCGGATCCCACACATTCTTCCAAAACTCCTTACTTGACTACTATTCCTAATGACCCTCGTAAAGCATTATACCCAACCGCGTGGTATAAACTCCGCATCGTCCCCACCCACCATCTGGACCGCAAATGTGTGCGCATCATCCGGGGTCAGCCGACTAGGCGTGCTTGTTGATGGGAAAACCATGCTTCGGCACTCTATGGAAATCCCATCCATTTCAGTCTCCACGCCGGTCCCCTGTGTCGAGATGTCATACCGTTTACACCGCGCGCTCCAAACACCTCCTCGAGTTCCGCAATGTCATCCATCCGAGCAAGTGGATCACTTCCCATTACATCGTCGCTTTTCATAGATCGTACCTCTGCCGTTCCCCGGAATCATGTAGATTAATTTTTTGAAAAAGTTACGTTTTACAACATAATTTCCGTACCGCCGTGCTACCGGGGTGCACTAGTTGTCCGTAGGTTGGAGAGCACGTTATTGGGACCATACTTGAGCGCGTGTAACACCGATTGGATGAGAGGGCTCGTTGAATGTACCTTCCACAAAATCTTTCCTCCCAAAGCAAGATTGACAAGCATGGGATCTCTAATTTGCGTACCGCCTTCGTACAAGGGTTTTTTAACCACATCCCGCTAACTTTCGTATGCATTTTTTCTCTCGTTGCTCTTCTCCCCGGCCAAAGAAAATCTCTCGAGCAACTTGGAGATCCGCTCCATCACATTTCTTGGTGCAAGGAGGAAAGCCGCTTGGAAGATTGGGAGCACAGACAAGACAGCTTTAATTAAGATTACTTTACCTCCTTAGTTAGCTTGCTCTCCCCACGCAAAGAATTTTGGATTTAATTTTTTGAGATTATGTCACTCCATACCGATCTCTTGTTAACTCCGTGGTTATGGGAAGACCAAGATATTGAATCCTTGTCCTGGCTTGTCACCTTTAAACCCAAGAAGAGTAGAGATTGCATTGGAGTTCATTCCGACCGTGTTCCGCCTATATATTTCGGCTCTTACTCTCGTTAACCAAGGCACTCGAAACTCAATAAAGATTTCTCTAGGATTCAGTCGAAAGCTCGCTATTTCGATGGAGGCTCCTCCGAGTAGGAGAGAACTAGCAGTGAGAGCATGGTTCAATGGTTTAGCTCCATTAGAAGGTTTGAGGTCCAGCACTGGCTATTCTTTTAAAGGGGCAGAAGCTTACGACCGAGGGAATCTGCCATTATGATATACAGAAGGAGAGGCACCCCCGCTCGATACCTCTCCTCGAGCTTGAAGAAGTTAGCGGGTTCCATTATTAACTACACCGTATAATCCATGGACTAACAATGCAGCTTTTTATTAAATGGACAAAATGTAACGAAAAACCAAAGAGAGTGTAACTCGTATAGGAAGTTATGATTAACTCATCAGCAGTGTTTTCCATATCTATTTTAATCAACATACCTTTCTCCTTTCGTTGCTTACTTGAGTGTATTGTCTCCCGAACTTGGATCACGTTGTCTGCATTACGTCTACCCTCCAACAAAGCCACTCTGATATGTCGAGATCGCCTTTAACAATGGCTTGATCCGACTTCTAAGCGAAGTTTTGCCGTGGATTTTATAAGAAGCATTGCACAACAGATGGGTCTAACCAGTGAAAGGAGTCGAGATTGTGTCTCTTAGGAATTAAAGCTGTGTAAGTGCACTGGTTCCTCCACCAATCTTGCCGCATGAATCCTCTTGTCATTTTGGGCGTATCCGCTCGATAATGTGCCAGGATTTGAAGAAGTGAATTGTGAACCCATCCGGCCCAGGGGCCTTATCCGATTCCATGACCGAAATAACTTTATGATTTCCTCCCCGCAATGGGTCCGCAGGTTTAAGTTGTCTTCAGATCGATAAGGGAGGGAACACCGGAGAGAAAATCATCCACCTCCTCATCATTGCTTTGAGCTCGTATGCCTCGTAATGGTTTTCGGCAGTCAGTTTTAACTTGATTGAATCCTTTACACACTTGACCCTCACCGTTTGATTTCTCATGTAGTCTTTCTTTGGCGTCTAGCTCTATATTGCCGGTGGAAGAAGGGAGTGTTCGGCCCCCGCCTTCAACCAAAGGCTTCGGATTTAAGCCTTTTTATTCTTCTTCCTGCCAAAAAGATTGGTACGTTGCTCGTGCTTTACTTCCTCCTCGAGCAACCTCGTATGTGATATCTCTCGTTTCCATATCTGCTTGCGGTGTCCGACAAAGACCGTACGTACCCTCCATTCTCCGATTGATGGGTTGATATCCGGGTTTTTTATCCAAATTTTCCGTAGCCAGCTTCGCCTAGCTCCCATACGTAGCCGGAGGATCCGGAGATTGGTTTGGCCCATGCTGCCTCGATGGCCTCCATGAATCCATCTCTCTCGATCCGCAGTGGGTTGAATCGAAAAGGAAGCGGACCCAAGTCTTCTTCATCTTCCAAATGATTTGATGGGTTTATGGTCCGAGGAGAGCTTGGGCAAAATTTTGGTGGATATTTTCTTATTCATCATAATGGAGCTTTGTACCAAGAACAGCCTAATCGGTGCGTAAATGTGTTCAACCAACCCGATTATTTGACCATGTGTAAATGCCACGAATGGGCCTCGAAATCAAGAAGGTCCTGCAGCTGCAGGATCTCCCCCAACCTTGGCCAACATAGGTCTCCAAGATGTTCCCCCCCCTCTTTATTTTGCTTTCAAACAATGTTCGCATCCCCGGCAAGAATGATGTTGCCGGGATTGGTCTCGCTCAAGAAAGGCCACAAGTGTATCCCAACATCTCGTTTTTCGAATAAGTCACCGGTACATGAGATTGGAAGAGAGAGATGGACAACTTACGGTTTCCTTTATGCTTCAGCCTCCTCCGTGTATATTCAAAGGCCGGGTTTCATGGACTCAGCAACCTGAAAGAGGTCGTCCATCCAGTGCTGCTGCCTCCGCAGGTTCCCTTGAGATGACCTTCATTTTCCTCGCTTTTTTGTTCCACTTTGTTCTGGCTTAACTCGTAAGGGCCTCGCCTTCTATTTTGGTCTTCGGAGCAGGTGAACAACCGAGGGGCCCCGCATTCGTAGGTCCTCGATCGTCGACGAGAGGGTTCCCGCACTGCAGCTCCAAGAGACGAGATTCATTATTACAAAGAGGGGGTTGGGGCCTCCCTTGGAAGGCCTTGGTCTGATATTTCTACCATGGACATTTCTATTGTGGATTGACTTCCTTGAATCTTGAGTATTTCTCGCCTTTCTTCCTCTTCTTCTCTTTATGTGAGATTTCTTCCGTTTTTTGGAAGGGCGCTCGTAGAATTCATCCTCGGAAGAACCAGAACTAACCAAGGTGTTTTTTCCTTGTTATTTCTCACAGAGGAAGGATTAGTGGGAGAGCCTTGATTTTCCTCCAATTGAGTTGTTTCCCTCTCTCTCTTTATTTGGAGGAGAAGGCCTACTGCTCTCATTCTCCCGATTTAGGTTGGCTTGCATGTCCTGCCTCCTTCCGGTGCATTTGGTGCTTCCGCTTCTGGTTGCTTTTGGAGCTTGGTTGACCTCCGCCATTTCCTTTTCCCCGCGCGCCCTTGAGCCAGTTTTTCCTCGACCAGGGTCCATCGTTCCCCATTTTGTTTATTTGCCCTCAGCCTTCTTCTTGCCGTTGCTTGCAAAGTGACCGTGCTCCGTGACAATGCCTACATTTAAATGTAAGGTGATGTTCATAGTCCAGCCTCTGACATGCGTCCACTCCGAAATAGTCAAAGGAGTTTGATAGCTTCTGTAATCCTTCTTCGAGATCTACTTCTACGCATGCGGCTATTGAGTACCGATCCTTTCTTTCCGCCCGATCTATGTATTTTCCCAATGCATTTCCTATTGTCTGGAGGAGATTTCGGATTCCAATAGCGGAGAGGCAAGTGAGGGAGTCTAACCCAAAACCGAGATGGGCCGAGGGAACATCCCGGGAGGGGTCGAAGTCGGGGGACCATTTGTTTAGGTAAAGCCCCGAGGGCCCATGAAATATGCCCCAAGCTTCCTCGAAGATTAATCCTTTGTCTTCCGGGTTTTCAAAGACAAACACAAAGAAACTACTCTATGAAGTAGCTATTGACTCTCCTTGATCAAAGGCTTCTGGGCCTGAGTCCAGTCCCCTGGCCCATTTGGGAGACAGGGCCGAGGCCCGTGAACTAGCCTAAGAGGCCCTCGCTCCGCCGCATTCGTGTCGCATTTGGTGCGTGCCTTCAGGAAGAGCCACCGTGGGGATTGAGTCCATTTTTCACAAATTTCTGCCGAGACAAAGATGGAGGGCGTTTGGGAGCATTAACAATCACGTCTTCTAATGCAGAAACCCCTCCGTGAGGCGAGGGGGATTAGGGAGTCCTTCGCGGTCATCCATGGTTAGATCCGACGCAAGAGCAGGCCGCGCACGAGCCGGGCACGCCGGAGCCGGGCGCGGTACAGCCCCGGTGCGCCGACCGCAGGGCGCAGCGGGGAGGCAAGAGCGGGAGGACCGCAGGGACAAGGCGCGTGGAGAATCTTAAACGAGTTATTTTAACTAAATAGTATACTTTTATAATTTTTTTCGGGCTCTATAAACTTACGAAAAAGGAACCCCTTGGAGTCATCTTTCATCTCTTTGCAAACTCCCAAATTATGAAAATATTGTTGAGCATACTTGTCTTTTCGAACTCGTTAAATTAAATGAAAATATGTCTACTCATTATAAGTTCAGCCCTTTTTTCGGAATTAGATAGCATCTATTTACGAAAAAAATGAATACCTTAGTTGAACATGGCTAAGAGGTTCTCTTGAGCATTTTTTTCTACCTTTTCGAACTCAAGAGACTATCTATGAAAAGGGACATGCCGGAGTTTTCTTTTTCACCTCTTTTTCAAACTCTATAAACATGAAAAAAAATATGCCGAGTTTTACCTTCATTAGACTCATTAAAACATCAAACAATGATCAACTTGTCCAATATGAACTGAGGTCTGAACCACTCCCTCTCGGGGTTTGTTAAATATACTTCATAGGGATTCATCCAAAGGATGAACTTACGCATCAAGCATATGTATTATCCTCCTCAAGCTTGTTAAAAAATAAGGAGGTAATAACCAACATGTTTGGAAAAATTGGGGAAACATGGTACTCCATTTGCTTCATGGAAACGGCAAGTCACTCTTGAGAATGACACGAACTCCCTGTTATTTTTTTTATACTATTTTTATTCCCTTGCTTTAACCTTCAATGGTTTCCTCAACACATTGTATCTACGACATCTCTCGTTATTAACATTAAATAATTAATCATCAGAAATATATTTCACATTTTTCTCATTAATCATAATTGATAAGGTACCCCCTTTTACCTCATGTATTACACATTCACCTTACGATTTTAGACAATCAAATCCCTAATCTAGTCCTAATAAAGGATTCACTCCCTTACTATTTTGTTACCTCTATAGCTCCTTATTCATTTCTCAATGGTGAAACATTATAATTTCATTAACCTTCACCACTAGGTATTACAATTAATTAACTCCATTGACTCACCATACTATAATCCTACCTCTAATAACATATACATTATAACCTACCTTTACCTTTTACCTAAGTATTTCACTTTACCCTTACCATATTCCCCAATTAATAATTTATATTTATATAACCCTTAGCAATACATATAAAGTATGTCCTTACATGATTTGTATTACCATACTTTCTGGGAGATTATTCAGTATTACCATACTTTGAAGACAAGTATGACATTTTAAGGTAAGTACAAATATATTTATAGTTTTTAAATTTCGTTTTAATTCAACCTACCCCACATGTGATACGGCCCACTCTAGCCTTCCAAGTGGCCTTCACATGTCCCTCTTACCCATTCGAGGAGCCACTTGCATGCATGAGATTTGTGGCCGAGATCAACGCGTTAGTGACCTCCTGGAGAAACCCTAAGAATTTTCGACTACCCAACCTATGGTTTCATTTTGTCATTTCGACCCTTTCGTTGCGCGCCGCTCTAAGCTCTGGAGGTCTCCTCCGCATAGCGGACTCGTAACTTTCTTTTTCCACCATGACAAAGGTGATCAATGTAACCACCATTGTTGAGATCGCAGAGGATTTCCTTTTACGTTACGCCACAAGGGTACTATTTATTCTATTGTGCTTTTAATTACTCATAATAATTTCGAGGGTTTTAGAATTTCCCCCTGTTACAAATTCGGGTTTTGTGTCCACATGCATCCTCATGTATGATTTTCCTTTTTATTTTTTGTTTGCCTCTACATTCTTAACAAATTCAAAATGGTTTTTCCTAATTGTTGTTCGATTTATTTTGTAGGATTAGCACCAAATGGGCTTCGATCGACTAGTTATTCGCCGTTGATAAGGTAAGCCATGATTGTATGTGTCTCACAGTGATTCGTTAGTGTTATTATATTATCAAGGCTAATACAAAGAGTATCATTTTCATGGTTGCGGGTGTGGATTTCTATCCTCTCCCTCGCGATTCAGAGGAAACTCTCAAGGTTCATATGTGGCAATGGCTTCCCCTTGACCATTCCGGAGATTCAACTCTGGCTTGAAATTTGAGGTAAGTTCATGTAACTTCCATTCTCTCGAGAAAACGAAGGCCTTTGTGCCCACATTTTAATTATACTATTCTTTGTGTATTTAGCAAGGAATTGTTTTTTTTATTTGAGTTACAGTTTGTTTTCTTCGAAACCCCCAAATTTTTGTTTTATTGGCTTGTGCTATGTATGTTGTTTGAGAACCCCTATTCTAAACTTTGTTTGGTCCTTTTCGATTTTTTGAAAGAAGTTTATGGAAATTTTCTACACGCGAGGGTACCTCTTCTTCTCCATATGAAATTCTCATACTTAATTTCCCTGTTTATTAACAAGTTCCTCACGCGGTACTTTCTGCTCGCTTTGGTAGCATTGTTTTGTTTTCGGTGCCTGATCGTTGTATATATGAAATTGATATGGTTTTTATTCTAGGCACTCAGCGTGTTTTTAATTTAATGCTTTTCAGTAACGAAATGTTTTTTTAAGTTGTAATTGGATTCGGACTTGCTAATTGCTTTCTTTATTTATAAGTCCGTATAGAGACTACACGCTGGTCTCGTCTCCCTGTATTTATACTTTCAACCCTCGGTGTAGAAGTTTAATTTAAAACATATATGATAGGCTTGTCACGCATGAATTAGATTGATACGGGTATGCGTACTCATTCAAGGATTTAATGTCTTCTATTATCATCCTTGAGATATTACTTATTTAATTTATAAAACTTATATGTTTTAAATTCAGTCGCATAACTTGTCGGTTAATCATTTTCGCTCACTAGATGTTGTCTCTGCATCCGTTAGGGAGTGGGTATCTACTGTGTAACGCATTAACACTTAAGTTATTACTATATAGGATAAAACAATGATAGATTCTTGTTTCCGTGTGAATTCAAACAATTGTTTTGTTCAATGTATGAAATTTATCTTTTAATTTCTTATTCATTGTATGCAAATTCATTTAAATTATATACCATGTCCTCGTAGAGTGACATTCTAATTTTAATTTCTAGGTTCTTCCTTTATGCGATGAAAGCTTCCTTTGTATTTAATTATATCGTGCGTATTGTATCCAAGGGTTAGCACGATTTACGATCACCTCAATTCTATAATATTCTTGAGGTTGATTTCATTACAACGTTTTAGTTTTATTAGATTCATTTTTAAACTGGTCATTCTATACATACTCGAAATGATTTTAATTAATTCTCTCGGTTTTCCCTTATCCCATATTTACATAGCGTGTAGATCTTTACGATATTCTTCTGTTCAAGTGCGTGTATTGAATTCAATTATTTAAATTAGATTAATAATCCCAAGTCCGAACATTACATTTGTTGGTATGGTTGTTTTCACATACTATCCGATTTCATATCATGGATTTAGATGCTTATGTGTTAGCCCTCTTTCATGTTCTTCTTCTTATTCATTTTGATTTCCCTAGAGAAGGATTGCATACCTACTCCAAAGGGTTACGCAGCAGGATGCTAAAGCGAGGCCTTATTTTGAAAAGAGTGAGGTTTGACATAATACCCTTCTTTGTTATTTTTATTAGTACTTTCTCTTTTGGGATAATTCGTAAATACTTGCATGTTTATTTCTATAGGCTATATTTAAATTCAATTTAATTTTCTAAATTTAACATGGGTAACCACTTCATCGAGGTTGCTACTCTTCATCGAGGATTGACCAAAGGCATTCCGACAAGCCTATATGCCTCCTCACTCAGGGTTATTTTTCGAGGTTATTTTGACCTCTTATTTAATGTCTTCATATATGTATTCAAATCCCCTTACTTACAACATTTCCTCACTTTGTAGGCTACTAGGAAAGGACAAAGTCATGAAGAGTATACTCGGGTGACATACTCTTAGCCATATGACTTTATTTTCTTATTTTGTTTACTTATGGTATCAATCTGACTCTAATTTCAGATTTATTGTTTTGTTCCGGGTTTGCTTTCATGTCACTCTCGTTTATGTCGATTCTCATACTGTCTTCATTCGGAAACTCAACTAACGGATAGATTCTTTACTTCTCGGGTTGGTTGTGGTACCGTTCCATATTCTCTAGTACATGCACTTAGTTCAACATGTATAATTTGTTATTAAGGCCATATTGGTCTAAACATATTTCCTTTCATCGGTTTCAATTTTTTAATCCCCAAAGTTGTAAAGTCATGTAACATTTATGTCCCTCAACTCTTTTAAGAGTGGACCGGTCTTTAGCACTTTATGTATATGAATTTTTGACAACTTACAAACTTTTGTGCTTTCATATATATATATATATATATATATATATACATGTTTGGCATGTTCATATTTATATTTGAGTTATCTAATTGTTTAATATATTTTTTTTATCTGACGGAATGTAAATTTCCTCGTTTTACATTGCTAGCCGTAATTTATATCAGCTTTGTCTAATTCCCTGTAAGTTGTAAATGATGTCTTGTACTAATACATATGATCATGCTATAATATCTAGGTTTGCCTTAATTTCTACGAGACTCAGTACTCTTTATTCATTATTTCTAGTAATACTTTACAAAATATCTTCTGCAGCTATATAGCTTATTAATAAACATCGAATATGACCCCTTCCCGGTTTTATGAATTTCGATTTCGTTTATCCAATAGAATTTTATGAGTATATGTAACAAGATTGGAGACTTAGGCGTATTTAATTACATATGAGACTCAGTCGACACACACATGACAAGATGGACATTGTACAATACACAACTAAGTATTTACTTAACATTATAAAACCAAATCTAAGATTTACATGTGACTAATAGAGCCTCAGCATAGACTCGTCCCAACATATTTGTATTCTCATCATAAATTTGTCTCTATAATTCAAATTCATTCTCAATACATAACAATTGAACTTAATTAGAAATTCACAGTAGGCTCATATATTGAAAATCACATAAAACACATACCAATGTGTAAAGACCGATTTTCCTCCCAACCACGAGCTTTTCCCACGACTATCCCCCGGCTGCAGACTCTGTGTTCCCCAATGTAGGCAACCCCTTTACAAAACTAGTGATGGCTTATTTAATCCCGTTTTCCTCAACCTTTTTCCATAACTATGGTGTCCTGTTATTATGGGATGTTGTTTCCCACTACAGGGCTTTTCTTTTGTTTTTTTCCACAAAGCTTCTTTTAAAACTAGCTTTTCCTTAGCCCTGATTTTATTCCTACCTCTTCTCGATATCTTTATGATTTGCGAGTATTTTATTAGATATTTTTCTCCCATTTAATAGAAAATATTTATTTAATTTTCTCCAGAGGATTTCCGGAGAGTTTTGGGAAAGTCCGGCATTCTAGTCCCATCCTCACATGGATTCTAAGAATTCTCGATCTCCATTACTCTCGTCTTTACACATTAATATTAAAATTCAAAATTATTTAATAATTTCAAAATAAACATGATCATATTCTCAATTATTCCCTAGGTCCTCACGAACCCTCGAGGTTTATTCACAAAATATAAAAGATGTAAATAGAGGTACTACATAGTCGAAAACAAAAACATTGTTCTCAATGTTGCAGATTTCTCTCGCTTATTCATTGAACAACCCCCGGGTATGCTTCCTTAATACTTTCTTCCCACTCCCCTGTAGCTTCGTCGTGAAAATTGCTTCCACTACACTTTCACTCGAGCTACCATTCTATTTTGAAGCTACGAGTTTCTTCCCATTCCAATATACGAAGTGGTTACGGAAGAAAGTCCCCTTTTGTTTCCCACCGTACTCAAAGTCCGCAGTCAACCTCGTGATGAAAAATTCGGGTACATATTTATTCAACAATGAAACATGAAAAAAATTATGAACTTTAATATGACTAGGTAGAGCCAATTTGTAAGCTATTGCGCCCATCCCTTTTCAAAACCTCAAAGGACCTCGGATTATCAGTGGTGCTAACTTGGCACAACTATCGTGTATACAAGGTACTTTTTTGAGGGTTTTATTCTCAAGCTACACATGATCTCCAACTTTGAATTCTCGAGATGAATTCTCTTCTTATCTACATAAATTTTTTTGGCGATCTTGAGTCTGCTTTAATGTTTTGTTGAATTTGCTCTTTCACAATTCGCTCCATCTCATGTAATGTGTGAGGTCCAAGTACCCAGTTGTCCACTAATAGTTGACTCGAGCTAAGTGGAGTGTGGCATTTTCTCGCCATACAAAGCTTCAAAATGGACTCATTTTAATGAGGCTTGATAAGCGGTTATTGTAAGCAAATTATGCCAAATGCGAAATTATTCCCACTTGGTGGGTTGTTCCATCACATACATGCGAGAAGCATGTCCTTTCAATATCTTATTTTTCCTTTTTGTCTACCCATCGTGTGTGTACTAAAGTTAAATTTGACCCCCATTCCTCTTGTAAGCTTAGGTATGTCAATGATAAAAAATAACTCTTTCAGTTGTTTTCCTAAAGTTATAGGTCAATTTTTTTTACTTTTTCAAACAAGTTTTCGTAAAAATATTTTTTTGTCACTTTGTAGAAGTCTAGGTCAAGTATGTTGCTCCTTTCATCACATTCATCTAACAAGCGATCATTATCAAGGTCATATCCATCATCATCATTTAAAATTTCTAGGGTTATGTCACTCCACTTCATATAGGTGACTTTGTCTAGGCTCATCTCCCGCCATTGAAATTTTTTTCAAATTGTCACTTACAGCAAGGCAGAGCAACCCCCCCCATTTCACACATAAAACCCTAAAGAAGGAGCTAAGCATGTTTAGGAGATGAAATAAAGACCACCTGTCTTGTTTCATATGGTTAAAGTTTCAAAAAAATTCAAAGCAACTCAATTATGTCTCAACTGTCTCATGAAAGGAGAAAATTGTGTCTTGTTGTCTCATTAAAAGGACCAAAAAAGTCATTTTAAGTGTTAAAGGTTCAAAGACATCAATTCTGACTTATCATCTCATTCAATAAAAAAAGTTCATTTCCAAATTCAAAGACAACTTGTCTTGTCTTAAAAAGGAGCTATTTCCAAGTGAAAAAAAAGGTTCAAAAATTCATTTTTAAATGTCAAAAGGTGTGAAATGTCATCTTAAGATTATAAAAGGGAAAAGGTAAAATCTTTTCCACTCATTGTTACCCTTTTCATGTGTGTGTGAGAGCATACCTCTACTTCAATTTCCCTCCATGGTGGTCTAAACTCCAAAATCCAGAGGCTCAAATTCAATTAAAAATCATTTTTTCCATCCTTCAAAGAACTCTTATTACACTTATGCATTGAGTTGTTACGCTTTTTGGATTGCGTTGTTACGCTTATGGGCAGCATAAGTTTTATGCTTTTTGGAGAGCGTTTCCAAAACCACTCGCTTGTTACGCTTTTGAACCTTAGCTGTTACGCTCTAGATCTCCACATCGTTACGCTCTCACGTAGGTGTATGTTACGCTTTTGTAGGAGAAGTAGTTTCTAGTTTTTGGCTTGGGAAACCTCCAAATCTCTTTAATTTTGTCACCATTGCCTTGTGTAACCCTCATATAAGGTAAAGCCTTCATTCTTATGCTAAGTTTTTAGTTGAATTTTTGAAGTATTGAAACATTTTCATTCTCATAATGTTTTCTTTCCCATGTGAGTCACTTGTTAATGTATATAATTTTTTTTAAAACTTGACAAACCCTAACCTACCTCACTTAACTAAACCCTCAACCCCTAGCATCTAAACTCTAACCCACATATCTCTCATACACCTTATCCCCACATTCCTATCATCTACTTGCTTTCTACCCCTAAACATGTATAAAGCTACAAGTAAACCCTAAATTTTAGCTTTTTCAGTAGTGTAGAAAACCTTGAGAATTTCCTCGTGTTTTATGCAATTTTCCACCTTCCTCGCACTCGTTTTCCCTCATTCCACCCTAAAAATTGAATTTAGCACACAACACGGCCTACTCATTTTTTTCTAGAATTTATCTCAACTTCATCACCCTTCATTTCATCCACTAAACTTAGACTTTCCTACACTCGCTTTTTTCTAGATTTCCATACATTCACTCATTTCATTAATACCTCAGGGTTTTCATCATTCCAGTGAAAATAAAAATGGAAAGTGAAAAAAAATAGCTTCAAGGAGGGTGCCACCTCGGGCTAGAACCCTTCACCATGCATAGAAATTAATGCCTCGCCATTGGCCATAAGATGCTTTGAGAGAGCTCGTGTGTTTGAGATTTTGTGAAAGGATCATGGAAGAGGGGTATCATCTTCTTAATTGACTAGCTTATTTGCAACAAGATACAACATGGGAGAGGTCAGCATTGTAGGTATGGAGATAAGCTCTTATCATCGTACCTAAGTTCTCGTGCAGGAAAGCAGTATCCCTTCTCATGGAGAGCAGTGGTTTAAAGGCATAGATTTAGATATTGAAAACTACAAACAATTTCTCAAACCTCATGATAACGAGGATCCAGACTACATATCTCCTTTTAGACACCTCATAAACAAGTATGCTCCTTTGATGTATTCACAATGAAGTACTTCACTTGTCAAGGAAAATTCTCCGGGTTGTATAGGTATCACATCGGATGACATGCATTTTACCTCTCGTCATGTAAACACTTGATTTTCCATACTATGTGTACAGGAGCTTGATTAAGATGATTGAGAAGGTTCAAGAGTAGAAGAGAAGATAATCACACTAGTATTTTTTCATCCCTGGCCTAATCAAGCTCATTGTATTGCATCACTTGTGTCCTCCATCGAACATGACTTGGGAAAATTTCTGGAGAGATTTTCAGCAATGCCTACTATTAGCCCTTTTATCTTGCACTAGTACATCATCAACACATCCAATTGAATTTGGCTCTTGCTTAGCATGCCTACTCAGCCTTGAAATTCTCCTAGGGTTGTTTAATTTACTCACACATATGAGAATGCGAAGAGACAAGTTTTTTGCACCCAAGTCTCCCAAGAGTGTTCTTATAGTTGACACCATTGTAGAACAATGTGAGATAGAGGAGCAACCTCTTTTGCATCAGAAGAGTGAGTCGAGTGCATTGGAGGTTGAGGTAGCATATCATGTGGAGGATTAGATCATCTAAAGATATTATCAAATAAAAAGATGAGCAAATGGCATAATTAAGGAAGATGTTTTCTATTGCATAACACTCAAATCACTTTCTTACTCTGCGGAAAATTTTTAGTTGAAAGTGAATCGAAGCACAAGTATGACACGAGAGGAAAAAAATTTAAAGGCGGTAAGGAAGTTATATTGGTTGATCAACATAGGACATGGAGGCTGAAACATAAACAAGAAGGCCAAGAACAAGAGGCCTCAAAGAGGCGGCATGAGTGAGAAAGACAATCAACTCATCCACTGTAAAGAGATTGACCTTTAATGAGCTTATTTCCATGGAGATTAGTGAATACAAAGATATTTGGTTGTCAAGAGTAAATCAACATTTGGAGAAGCTCTTAGAAGAGAGGGCTAAGAGGGACAACAAAGATTGCAAAGACACATGGAAAAACACTATCGCACTAGGAACACCATTTCTCAAATAAGGTTGGAAACAATTGAAGAAAAGGCTAAAAGAGGCACAAAATGAAGCATGAAAGAGAAATATATCTTGGACATATTGGCTGAAGAATATTTGGATATTTATACTCTTACTCATAGGTGAAAATCATGGAACCAATTTTGATAATTTTTTATCAAATTTGGTATTTTATGTGATTTTTACAAAAAGTATGAAAATTCTCATTGCGAAAGTAACAAACTTTTGTTACTCTTATTTTTGGGGTCATCCAAATGATGTATTTATTTACATGGATGGATGTATTTTGATGAGTACATCACAAATAAGGGCAAACTCCCCATGGCATGACAAGCTACAATTTTGGAGAAAAAACTCAAAAAACCACTCAATTTCCATGTTTCTAGCTACCTTTTTGGACCCTCTCGTTGTGCTTTTGGAGTAACTGCTTGGGAGAATGGATTTTTGAAGGCCTTTCCCAGTGGTCCATTTTTCAAAATTCAAGATGTTTTAGAAAACTAGGCACATAGGGCTAGTTTACCATTCTTTAAAAAGTGAATTCTGGACTCCTAAAAGTGCCTCCAAGGTTCTATTATGTTTTTGCGAATTTTTGTTACCCTTATCGTTAATAATGTCACAAATTAGCATTGGATTCCTTAGGACACTTTTCAAGCTCGAGAAATGATCACAAATTCGAGGCATTGCTGTCTATGAGTTGGAATTAGAGTTATTGGATCAGTTTTGGTCCCTATCATGAGGGAATATGTAATTAATGTAAGGGACAAACACTCCTAGTTCTGCTTCATTCAAGGAATGGTTTGTAACCTCTTTAGAAACTAGGAAATGACTCATATTTTGTATTTATGATCCATTTTGGATGGTATTTAGACCCGATGAGGCTTCATAGTCTATATTTTCTATAATTAAACTCTCTTTAGTATTTTTTTGGGTTGGATAGTCTCATATTGCAATGGAGCTCTTGTAATCAGAAATTTGGAATGAAATCAGAGACAAATTTGCAGGAATTGTATTGTGATAGTTGTGGTATGCATTGGGTACTGTATATTATTCTTATGTATGTTTATCATTTCATGCTTAATACCATGTATTATTCTTTTATATATCTCTATCTTGTAATTTAATGACCAGAAATCATCTTTATTCATGCTCTGTTTTAGACAAGGTTTACAGTGTTATGTTTATTTCCTTCTAAACTGAATGAATTCACCTCAATGCTCATTCAAAATATCTTCTACTTCATCTTATACTAAATGATCTATTAAAATGATTTCAAACTACTTATCTAGCCTCACATATTCTTTGCATATTCACCTTGGAGTTCAGACCTAAGAACATTATACACAGTCTATTCACTGTCTTTTCTATCCAACATTCAAAACATCAAATGAACCTTATTGTTGAGCTTATATACCTAGCCTAAGATCATTAGATACTCATTCATTCCTTTGACTTTAAAAGTGACAACGAGAGAGCTCTCTCTCGTTACGAGTAGAGCTAGCTACCTGATGTAAAGCCTATCACAGTTACCTTTCTCAAATCCTATTTTCGGCCTTGAGAAGTTGGGGAGAGTGATAACACCTCAGCAGGTATTTTCCAAAAGCGAGAGGTAAAATTTGCATCTATCGAGAGATAATCATCTTTGGCATTCGGTGGAGTTTAAATATTTCTTTCATGAAAACATTGGCCACTTTGTCCAAAAAGTGGATTATACGGACGAGAAAATGTGTTGCTTTGGTTAATGTGTCCACCACCACCATAATTGAGTCATGTTGGTATTTGGTACGTAGCGATCTGTAATAAAATCCAAGGATACAAGTTCCCTCTTCCGTGCGGAATAGGAAGAGGATTTAGTAAATCGGCAGGATGTTGATGCTCACTTTAACTTGTGAGCATTCCAAACACCTTGCCAAGTAATCGGCTATTTCCTTATTCATTCTGGCCAAAATATGTTTTCATAGGGATGTCACCATATTTTGATAACACAGTTGCTTTGATTAAGGTCATATGGTATTCATCTAATATTTCTTGTTTCAGAGTGAGTGCATTTGGAATATGCAACCTCTTCTTGTAAGCACATTTAATCTTCAGGACTCATGGTGTATCCGGGAATTTCAACTTCTTGTAATTTTTTCTACAATTTCAAATATTGAGGACCTTTGCGATAACACTTCTTGATTTGTTCTTCACATCCAAATTTTACACTTCTACCGGTATATGATAAAACTTGATGAGAATCTCTACTTAAGGCATCGACAATTCCAATTTTCTTTTCATTTTATGTGTTTGATTTCCATATCAAATTCACTAAGAAGCTAACCATCTTACTTGCCTTGCATTTAAATCTAGTTGACTAAAAAATACTTGATTTGATATGATCAATAATCAACACAAATTTCTTACCCAACAAATAGTGTCACCACATTTTTGAGCATGTATGACAACGACGATTCCAAGTCATACACTACATAATTTTTTTCATGCTTCTTCAATTTTTGGGACTCATAGGCTATTATTTCATTGTATTGCAACAATACTCCCTCCCAAACCTTCTATATGGCTTGCTCCGGTACACACAACAAGATCTTTAGTTGGAAAAACAATTTTTAGAATAGGTGCGAGTGGTTAATTTTTGTTTCGGTTGTTCAAAAATCTCTTAGCACTTGGAAATTTTGTCATTGAAATCTCACCTTTTACTGCAAGGATGTGATGGGGTAAATAATGCAGAAAATCCTTCACAAATGTCCATGGTAATATCCGATAATATCCATAAATGATTATAGTTTTGGTACATTGGTGAGTGCAGACCAATTTAAGATTGTTGCACCTTTTACGAATATACCTACCAATCCTTGATGGAAATAACATATCTAGATATTGAATCTTGGGTTTGTAAAAATCACACTTGCTAATGTTTTTCATACGGTTAATTGTTCTGCGAGTGTTTGCAGTACTATTATAAGATGTTCCTAGTGTTCCTCTTTTTTTAGAGTACGCGAGAATATCATCTATGAATACTAACATAAAATTATCCAAATGTTGTACGAGAACACTATTCATGAGGCACATGAAAGTAGCGGGCGTTTGTGAGTCCAAAGGGCTAAAAATATCGACTCGTAATGTCCATATCGAATTTGGAAGGTTGTCTTATGGATATCTTCATATTTAATACGTAGTTAATGCTAACCGAGTTCTCAAGTCAATTTACGAGAACACGGTTGCCCTTTCACTTGATCGAACGGATCATCTATTCGTGGGAGAGGGTACCTAGGTTCTTGATGGTTAACTTGTTTAAGCGTGCTATAATCTATGCACATACGGAGGGTTCCATATTTATTCTTGAGCTGGTTCTCCCCATGGAGACACACTTGTTCTAATGTACCCTTTTTTTAACAATTCTTGTAATCGACGTTTCGAGTTCTAACGATTCTATGAGTACTCGCTTCGATGAGACTTTCTACATGTTCATTTTCACGCTTGTTGTTCCAAATCTTCAATGCGAACAACATACACTAGACAACCTTTCCTTGTTTTCTTCTTCGGTTTAATGCATAAATTTTCCTAACGGACACGAGGTGTTCGGTTTCCCCTTGACTACCGCTGCATTTTTCCTAGAGCATTAATACAACTCATATGTGTTTTCTCTAAGCAATTTCTATTTGCTTTCTATTGTTCCAGCCAATCCATTCCAACTAGGAGGTCATAAGATCCTAAGGAAGTATATTCAATTTGAAATATTTAATGTACGCATTTAAATTTATAGTAAATTTGGGTAATTTATGTGTTACCCTTCCTTTTTTGTCCTGTGTAGCCAATTGTACCGGCCCTAAGAGTGCTCAATTTTTTTTTATTTTTTAGTCGCACACATTTTTTCCACTATGTGTGGACTAATATAACTTAAACTAGCTCCTGGATCAATTAAAATAGACACGGAGTTGGTCATATGTGATACCTTCAATTTCATTCATAGTTGATTGATGCTTATTGCTTGTATGTATTCTAATGCTGCACCGATCCATGGGATCTTTTCGGGCAACACCATTCATTGTGGTTGCTTCCCACACTTCTTTAAATGTGCTAAATTGCATGATTGTTGTGTGGGTAGTCCCGCAACATGTGAGGCTCACCGCATCCCCAACATTTAAATGGTTCCTTGGCCTTTACCATATTTTCTCGCCTGTTGTTCCCTTCCATGGGCTTGGAACTGGTGTGGGGATGGATTGTCTGACTCTCACCACTCTTATTGAACCTTTTTCGCTGGAATTTTTTCCCAAAATTCTTCCAATAAGCTAGTTTGGATATTTTTGAACTTGCCTCAGCCTTCCCTTTTTCCTTATTCTGCCAGATTTTCAGTTGGTCATTCCTGCATTTAAATTGTTGGTAGCAAAGTCGTGCTTTTCAAACAGCTTCATCCATAATTTTAGGATTGTCAAATTAAATTATTTCTTTGTAAATAGTGGGAAAACGGAGTTTAGAAATCGTTGTATTCTTTAGCTTTTTTCTTCCCTTATGTATCGTACATAGCGAAGTAAATTGGTGAATTTTCCTCATGAATTCATCAATAGCGAGTTGTCCAATCCTTATTTCATGAAATTCCTTTGCCCCTGTCATCATACTATGCTCTCACTAAGGTATCGAGATTTGAATTTCTCGTGAAATTATTCCCATGAAAGCAGTTGTTTTCATCAAGCAAGTGTATGATTTTGGTATCTTCCCACCCAAAGTATGGCTTTACCTTGCAATTGGTAACTACGACCATACTTTGCATATCAAATTACTGTATTCATATACTTGGAAGTATTTGATCCATATTTAGGAGCCGAAAGCTTCCCACATACTCTTCCTTCTCCCCATTAAAGGTTGGAGGCTTGATCTTGAGGAATGCCCCCTGCCACTCCTTTTTCTTTTTGGATTTTGATTTTGTTTTACAAGATTCTTCCCCACTCCTAGACCTCTCTGATTTGGGTTCTGTTTCTTTCATTTTCATTTCTGGTTCTCCATCTTGATGAGTAGATCTAAAGGTTAATTCCCTTATCAACCTCTCTTGCTCATTGCTGACTTGCAGTAAATGTTCATTTCTAGTCGTTAGCTAAACCATTTTTCTACGGTTGCAAATTCTTAATAATCTCAAGCATCTGAGCATTTGGATCTAGTAGGGCCTCCTCATCCCTCGAGTTTCACATACAAATCTTCTACGTCGGACATAATAATAGTTGCAACTTTGCATATGATGCACAAAAACAATTAGTATTCATAAACATCATATGAAATTACTTCATAATTTAATTTTTTCCCGATCGAGCGGAGTTTTGTCTCCGTGTTGGGACCCATAGCTCGCAGTTTTAACTTAGGCTCTAATATCACTTGTAACAACTCCCTTAATATACTCTTTTTATTCCCTACTTATCCTTCTAACAGCTTTCCTCAACACGTTGTATCTCTCACATCTCTATTATAAAACATTATTTAATCAATCATCATAATAGTTTTCACATTTTTCTCTCATTAATCATAATTGATAAGGTAACCCCTTAACCTCACGTATTACACATTCACCTTACGATTTTAGATAATCAAATCCCTAATCTAGTCCTCATTAAGGATTCACTCCCTTATAATTTCATTACCTCTATAAATTCTTATTCGTTTCTCAATGGCTAACATCATAATTTCATTAACCTTCACCCTAGGTCTCACAATTTATTAACTCCATTGATCTCACCATATAATCCCTATCGAGTTGTAACATATACATTCTAACCTACCTATCTTTTCCCTAAGTATTTCACTCTACCCTTACTGCATATTCCCCCAATTAGTAATTTATATTTATATAACCCTTAGAAATACATATAAAGTATGTCCTTGCATTATTTGTATTACCATACTTTGGAGATTATTCGTATTACCATAATTTGGATGTTATTCATATTACCATACTTTGAATACTAAGTGTGACATTTAAGGTAAGTACGAATATATTGATGGTTTCTAAATTTATTTTTAATTCAACCTCGCCCACATGTGATTTGGTCCACTCTAGCCTTCCAAGTGGCCATTTCACGTGACCTTCACATGGCCCTCTTACCCATTCAAGGAACCACTTGTACAAGCATGAGCTCTCTGTGGCTGAGATCAATGGTTGTGATCTCCTAGAGAAACCACCCTAATGGTTTTGATCTACCCAACCTATGGTTTCATTTCTTCATTTAGCTCCTTTCGTTGCGGCTGCCTCGGAGCTCTGGAGGTCTCCTCCATGATGAATTGTAACTTCGTTTTACACCACGAGCGGTGGTCGATGTAACTCTCCATTGTCAAGATCGGAAGTGATGCCTTTACGTTACGCCTGACGGTAGAGTACCGTTTATGCTATTGTGTGGGAATTATTCTAATATTTTTTAGGGTTTTAGAATCCCCCCGCTACAAATTCAGAGTTACGTGTCCATGCATCCTCGGGTACAATTTTACTTTTTAGTTTTTGTTTTCCTCTCGCATTCTTAACAAATTCAAAATGGTTTTGCCTAATAGTGGTTCGCTTTTTTCTACAGGATTAGCACCAAAGGGCTTCGATTGACTAGTTATTCGTCGTTGATAAGGTAAGAAATGATGTATGTGTCCCTAGTTATTCGTTTGTCAGGAAGCTGTATTATCAAGGCTAATACGATATCATTTTCATAGTTGTAGGTGGGGGATTTTCCTATCCTCTCGCTTACGATTATGAAACTCCTCGAAGAGTTACGCATGGAAATGGCTTCACCCGTAGAAATTATATAACATATGCATGTATATATCCAAATTCTCCTTATCTAACAATATTTATCTTCTTTTCTAAATCGCAGAATCCTCCCACCTTTGTTAATATTTTTCTCGGAAATTTTAAACTCAATTGCAAACACATGAAGCTAAATAAAAACAATCGCACATAACACGGAGCTTGTTTACTGAAGGCACGAGAAGCTAAAACCCCAAATATCATATATTATGTATCAGTGGAGACCATGTAACAATCTCATACAAATCTTAGTACATCAAGCTCTTAGTACAATCAATCATCACACGCTAACATGAAGAAATCTACAAATTCATGCATCGATTTCTTTGCCACTCGATAACTTTGCCTCCACTGCGCAATCCCATGTCTGAAGAAGACCCTTGAATGAATTTGAATTGGCCTTGCTCCTAATCTGTGCAATCTTCATTGGCAACTCCAATGTGTGTGTGATGCAATCAATTCATCACTATAGTCACAGCAGATAGTCCATCTCACCCTTTCACCTATCTCTCTCCACCGGGTCTCCACCGGAACTATCATGCACTCGTAGTTAGCTACGTTGTATTTGTTTAGTTGATTAATGAGTTATTATTTTGTGAATTAATTCACTCCCACTCTCACTAGTGTTTCATTAAGTTAGACTAGATACTGCTTCGTAGCTCAACTAATTTTAACTCCATTAACCGAGTTAAATTGAATAACAACTCCAGAACTACTCTTCCAACTCGTTTGTCATAACTTTTCCACTTCGAGTTTCTAACTGAGTCCTCCATGCATGAACCACAGATGAAACCCTAGGAATTGCGTAATTCCTTCTTCAACCCATTGATTTTTCCAAATCACGTATACTCTGAAATAAAGTGCTCTAAGAGAATAAGTTGATATTTAGAGTCCGAGTTATTATTACGGGCTAATAATAATCAAATACATCTATTTTTAGATCGTACGATCTATAAATGGAGCTTCAACCAATATTCTAGAAATAGAATTTCATCTATTTTTCACAACATCGACCAACCATCCACAAATAGCATTATCGCAACTTCTCGAAATATGATCACCATGTCTAAAAATAGACCTACACCTAAAAATAGCCCTGCATGGGCCCACTTAGTGAAGGTGACTAATTTTCACTAAGCTCATCATCTTGTTGAATCTCAACACTCCCTCTCATGATAGGGATAATCCTTCACCCACGATCCTACCTCTATGGTATTCGAATTTTCTCTACTTGCCGAGCACCTCCCGTCGAAATTTTTGCATCCCTCGATCTTTCGTAGGAATGTACTTGAAGCAACATGATCTTCCGCTCACACATATACATACGATATGATGATACCGGATATCGAATATGTTTAGATATATCATGAAACACAGTGGATTAATCGAGAGTTTAATGAAACTCTTATTATCACAATGTATCCCATCAACGCGGGAGGGATCTGAAATGTGAACTCAGAACAAACAGAGCTGAGGATCTTCCTCATCCGGAGATATCCTCACATGCGGCCTTGAGTTGTCGCCATGTGATCACGCCTGCTGAAGCCGAGTGCCACAAATATTTGTTTCCCCTGTTGTACCAAGAAAATGTTGTAGATCCCGACGTCGAAAACCCTCTCCCGATGTGCTCTTTCCGTCCGTTGGGCTGCCCTACAGTCCAATGCGCATCCAGTGAAGCCATGCAACTTCACCTCATTCGTTTGTTTGTACCATAATCCATACTCAGATGTGCCCCTAAGATACCTCAGGACATGCTTGCTTGCCTTCCAAAAGAGTTTGGTAGGCTTAACCATTGCTTCTAAAAGTTATTTCTCCACATATCATATGGCTGGTCTTGTATTAACTAAATACATGAGTGAACCCACCAATGCGTAGATAAATCGATGGCATCCACTACCCTGCGCAATGTAGCATCCTCTTTCCTCCAATTTCCCGGAAGAGGAGTATCTAATGGAAGCTTGCAGATTTCCTTGCATGTGAAACTTCTCAAGTATCTCAGGAGCATACTTGCCTTGAGACACAAACAGGCTTCACCTTCCCGTTGCGATATTTCCAATGCAAGGAAATAATGAAGAGGAGGCCCAAATCCTTCATCTCAAACTCCTTTGCAAGATCTTCCTTGCATGAGTGTATCAGCGTCGCTCATCACCCGTTAGTATTAAATCATCAGCATAAAGAACAATGATTAAAAGCTTACCCTCCACCACAATTTGGTACGGATGTTTGCATCCGCCTCACTCTTGAGTGAGCGAGTCTAGTGAAATAGTACAGTACAATCCAGAATGTACCAAGCACGAGGTGCTTGTTTCAGCCACTCACAATGCTCTTTTTTGAGCCCGCACACATGCGACCTACGCTTTCTTGAAGATCTCAAATCCTTCAAGTTGCTCAATGTACACACTCCTTCCTCAATGATCACATTAAGGAACGTAGTCTTCATATCCATCGATGAATGTGCCAACCCATCACGCGTCGAGAGAGCAAGGATGGTCCTTATGGAAGAATATTGTGCGACGAGTGCAAAGGTTTACTTTCATAATCAACTCCGCTCGATGCAGAAGCCATCATAGAAAAAAATCTTGCCCTATACTTCTCGACGCTCCCATCGTCAGCTTTCTTTACCTTGTAGATCCATTTTGAATCTACCAGCGTGTTACCTAACCTGCCTTGGAACAATATCCCAAACACTGTTTAAAGACAATGGAGTCATATTCCTCCACCATGGGAATCTACCCATGTGGGCTATCTACGCATTGCTTCTTCAAAAGAAGATGGCTTTATCATGATAAACTTGCTCATAAGAGCCATGTATCCGAGTAAATTGGCTCTGTGCGTGACTGTCTCTATTTACTTCCGTGATGTAGGGACTCCTACAGTCCCGTGCCGCATCAAGCTTCGACCTCGGATTTTGTGGTACGCTTCTCGCCTTGTCTCGATGTTTGGTTTTGCATGAGTGGACTCCTCTACTCCATGAATCTCCTCCGTGGCTGATCCACATCTAGAGGCTCATCTTTGGGAACAAGAAGTTCCTCCTCTCGCATACAAGTAAGTAGCTCCCTCTCAAGCGAAAACTTCATGGCTTTCACCTCATTGAATTTTATATCCCATCGCACCTTAGTCATCCGATTGTCCGGAAAATACACGCGATAATTATGGGGTGTTTATGTGTACCCCACAAATATCCCAACGTCTGTAGTAGCTCCACGACTTCTTCACGGCGTCCCTTTGTCACATGAATGTAAACATATGAGCCAAAAATCTTAAAATGAGAAATATCAGAAAGCTGCACTGATAAAAGCTTCTTCTGTGTGTACTCATGCCAAGTACTCTATGAGGACAACGGTTTTTCACATAAACTACGGTGTTGCGTGCTTCCGCCCACAAGTGCATTGGTAGGCCTACGGTCATGCGGCATATGCCTTCGTCGCGACACCCACGCACTATTTTGTTCTTCCTCTCAGCGACCCCATTCTCATTTGTGGGTTATAGAGGTCGTTATGAGTTCTCTTCAAATTCCTTCTTTTGCTACGAGATGTCTTTGAATTTGTTCGAAAGGTATATTCGCCACCATTATCGCCCGCGCTTTCTTCACTTGCTTCCCAGACTCCTTCTCACATAACTTTTGAGAATTTTCGCTCTTCTTCGGCATGAAGAAGATCCAACATCTACGATAATAGTCATCAAAAATAGTAACATAATCCCTCGTGTTTTGTTGTTGAAGCGACTTCAGAGAAAGGTCCACACATGTACTGTGTGAATTCTCTCCCGAGGATCACCGAAGCTACGAGTCTCTCCTTCTCATGAAAGGTGGTCTTCACAAACTTACCATTTTACATCCCTTGCACTGATATGATTGTGCAAGAGTACGCTTGGGAAGTCCAGTAGAAATCTGCTGCAAAATCTTCAAAGTGCAATGGTGAAGATGGCCCAATCTCCTGTGCCATAATTCGCCCTCATCTCGACTCACTAATTCTTCTGCTTTGCCCATCATTGCAACGCAGCCATCTACCTCTAGCTTGTAGAGATTCTTAACTCGAATCCCTATCCTCTTGGTTTGACCCGTTGTTTTATGTCACAGGAAAGCTTTTCCCTCGCGAAAAACAACGTCATAACCTCTGTCTTCCAACATTGCAACTGAGACCATGTTCTTCACTCGGACCCTAGAACATGCATAACATATTTAAATAGAAATGGATTACGACTCCCTCTCAAAGGTAATGGTCCCAATTCATTCTACTACATATCGACCATTGTCACCCATCTCTATATGCATTTGGAGGTCCACTATCATGATACCACCAATCCCCGATAGAGCTTGAAACCAAGCATGAGATCAAAAGAGAAATCAAGTTCAAATTGTAGAGGCTAAGGCCTCTCTACCGCTGACTCGAGCTACAGCCCTTCTTGTTCTTCTTTTCTCCGTGGGAAATTAGTGGCGAAATGCCCATGTTCGTGACAATGAAAACACTTCACCCTTAGACAAATCTCTGCTTCTTTCCTTTAGCCTCGGATTTTGGAGGAAATTTATTCCCCTTCTCTTTCCTTTGTTTGGCAGCCAAAGTGAAATTATCTTCATCATCATTCTTCGATGAAGAGCCATCCCTCGGTACTGCCCCAGCCTGTATCTCCTCCTACAATCAAGATCCAACCAAAGTCGCTCCCATCTCGGCGAGTTTCTCCCATCCACTGACAGAGTCTTCATAGCTATGCCAACTCTTTGGAAGCCCAAGGGGAGCCAAGCCACCAAGTCATCATCATCAACGATAATCCCCACACTTTCCGAGCTTCATTCCCTATAGTGGACAAACTTTGTGAGATATTTTGGAATATTGTCACCCTTCTCCATTTTTATTTTTCTGAGCTTATCTTGCAATGCCAACTTCCTCTGGTCGCTGCTGCTTTGGAAAAAATCTGTCAAAGCCTTCCACATTGCAAATGGAGTGGCTTTCCCATGAAGCCTAGACACAATATGGTCCTTCACACCTTCCAATAGAATTATTCTTGTCTTTTCTACCTTCTTTTTCCATGAATCAAGTAATGCGACATCGCTAGTACCAGGCTTAGGATCATCGCTATTGATGAACTCCTTCAGTCCATTATCTTCCAGCACCGCCTCCATGCTATCCTTCCAGGCTATGTAATTCGAGCTGCCATCAAGGGCATACTCCAATCACAACCCATTGAAAGACATTTCAATGTATACTCAATTGTTGCACCAAGAATTTTCTGAAGCAAATTTGAATTGTCCACCAGCACAAACTCAACAATTATTCACTATTGCAATCTTCAAGAATTAACACTGCTTTGATACCATGTAGAAATTATATAACATATGCATGTATATATCCAGATTCTCCTAATCTAGTAATATTTATCTTCTTTCTAAATACATAATCCTTCCACTATTAATATTTTGCGGAAATTGAAACTCAATTGCAAACACATGAAGCAATAAAAACAATCGCACATAACACAGTTGTTTAACGGGAAAGACTGAAGCTAAAAACCCCAACTATCATATATTATGTATCATGGATATCATGTAAAAATCTCATACAAAGCTTAGTACATCAAGCTCTCAGTACAATCAATCGTCACACACTAACATGAAGAAAACTGCAAATCCATGCACTGATTTCTTGCTACCTGATAGCCTGCCTCCATTGTGCAATCCCTGCTGAAGAATACCTCTAAATGAATTTGAATTGGCCTTGACTTGACTGTGAAATCCTCATTGGAAACTCCAATGTGTGTGTCATGCAATCAATGCATCACTATAGTCACAACAGATAGTCCATCTCACCCTTTCACCTATCTCTCCACTGGGTCTCCACTGGAAATGTCATGCACTATAGTTAAATGTTGTATTTGTTCAGTTGATTAATGAGTTATTATTTGTGAATTAATTAACTAATTAATTCACTCCACTCTCACTAGTGTATCATTCAGTTAGACTAGATACAACTAGCTCAACCGAGTTTAACTCCATTAACTGAGTTAAACTGAATAACAACTCCATGAAATACTCTTCCAACTCTGTCATAACTTTTCCACTTCAGTTCTAACTGAGTCCTCCATGCATGAACCACCAGTAAACCCTAGGAATTGCGTAATTCCTTCAGCCCACAAATTTGACAAATTTGTATACTTAAATTAAGTGCTCCAAGAGAATAAGTTGTTGTTTATTGCCTGATTATTATTAAGAGCTAATAATAATCGACACATATATTTTTAGATCGAGGATCTATAAATAGACTTCGCCCAATATTCTAAAAATAGAATTTCATCTATTTTTCCAACTTGACCGCCACATATAGCATCCTGCAACTTCTGAAATATGATCACCATGTCTAAAAATAGACTTACACCTAAAAATAGCCTGCGGGCCCACTTAGCGAAGGTGATTGATTTTCACTAAGCTCATCATCTTGTTGAATCTCAAAATACCCCTTCACCATTCCATAGATTCAACCTGGCTTGAAATTTGAGGTAAGTTTTTATAACTTCCATTCTTTGAGCAAATAAAGGCCTTTGTGCCCAGATTTTTAATATATTGTTCTCTATGTATTTAGCAAGGAATTATTTTGGTTATTTGATTTATGTTTCTATTGAACCCCCAAATTTTTTTGGGTTATTGGCCTATGGTATTATGTTGTTTGAGAATCCTTGTTATAAACTTTGTTTGGTCCATTTCAATTTTTGAAAGAATTTTATGGTAATTTTATACACGCAGGGTACCTCTTCTTCGCCATAGGAATTCTCATACTTATTTTCCATGTTCAGTAACAAGTCCCTCACGCAAGATACTTTCTCTACTTTGTAGCATTGTTTCATTTTCGGTTCACTGTTGTATATATGAAATTACCATGGTTTTATTCCAGGCACCAGCGTGTTTTAATTTCATACTTTTTGGTAACGAAATGTTTTGTCAGTCGTAATTGGATTCAAACTTGTTAATTGATTTTCGATTTATAAGTCTGGTATAGAGACTATGCTGGTTTCGTCTCTATTTTATACTTTGCCCTCACTTTAATTAATTTACAGCGTATATGCTAGGCTTGTCGGCGTGAATTATATTGATCTGGGTATGCATACTCATTCAAGGATTTAATGTCTCAGTTATCATCCTTCACATATTACTTATTTAATTTATAAAACTTGTATGTTTAAATTCGGTTCTGCATAACTTGGCAGTTAATATTTCGCTCACCAGATGTTGTCTCGGCATCCATGAGGAGTGGGTATATGTTGTGTAATGCATTAACTCTTAATTTATTACTCTATAGGATAGAACAGTGATAAATTCTTGTTTTCGTGTGAATTCAAACAATTGTCTTGTTCACTCAATAAAATTTACTTTAATTTCCTATTCCTTGTATGCAAATTCATTTAAATTATATATCATGTCCTGTAGAGTGCCATTCTAATTTAAATTTATGGGTTCTTTCTTTTGCTATAAAATTCATTTGCATTTAATTATGTCATGTGTATCCAAGGGTTAGCACACTTTATAGTCACCTCAATTCTATAATATTCTTGAGGCTGATTTCGTTACAACGTTTTAGTTTATTAGATTCCTTTTTCTGTCATACTATACATACTCAAATGTTTGTAATTAATTCTTTGTTTTCCCTTATCCCATATTTACATAGCGTGTATTCCGGATGCGGATGATGTTTAAGGTGGATGGGACATTCGTCCCTGTGAGGTTCCCTACGTCGGGTGCGTGGTGTGGCCATATGGCCACCCATAGGCGCATTAATCCTCCATTTAATGATGCCAACCCGCAATCACTTGTGACATTAACTCATTCCACCACCAGAATTTTCTGCTACTCTAGTTTATAATGGCTCCGCTGCACCGAAATTATGTTCATGCCCTCCCTGACTATTGGTCTCCCACTCTACAAAGGTGCCTCTATCCTCCTAATTGTGCCGAGCCAAGTGCTCAAACGCACGCAGGAAGATGATGCTTGTTGCTTAGCTGCATTGAAACTTCGTCGGAATTTCACTATACACAGAGCACACTCTGTTGCAAGAATTCTCAGCCCCCTGCAACTCAAGCCTTGCCATTCTTTTCTGAGCATTGTCATTTATGTCCTGAGCATAGCCACTATAACCCGAGCTCCATTGTCAAAATGCCTCGCCTTAGACAAAGGATGAGAAGCCGACGCGGCAGCAGTCGGGGAAGAGCAATTCTCTCTTGGTCCAGCTCCAGTTCAAATTCTTCCTCTAAGGACTTCTATCGTGGCCATTACCTTCAAACCCAGAGCAAACAGGGAATATCCAGCCTCGTTGGGCAGGCACATCCTATCCATGGCTCCCAGTCTCATGATGTTGCGTCTCCTTCGTCAGCAGGTCACCACGACATTTTCTGCTACCTGTCTCCACTTCACCCTCCCAAATTTCTCTCTCGCCAAACCTCCCACGGAGGCGAGTTCCAATTTTCTTGTACCATGGACCAACCCAGTACCATATCTTGCTTTCATCATTTGTCTACTTCTTCGGGAGGAAGGAGCTGGTAAAGAGGACAAAGATGATTCAAGGAGAAAGAGCGTGCCACTGAGGGATGGAAAGTCTCGGTAAGTGAAAAGGAATCGATGAATGAGGGCAACTGAGTAAAGCCACCTCGTGCAATAATTGAAGATGAAGATGGCGGCGTAGCGACGCCGAATCACAAATGTTGCATTGAGGAGGAACCGCTCCTTCTCACACGCAAATGACAAGTAAACACGATAACCTCTCGTTTGGAACACGGATTTGAAGCCCGGAGTTTCACGGGTCATTTTGTGTTAATCTCTCCTCTGCCTATTTGAGAGTGAAAAATGTTGTTTTCATGGGTCCATTTTCTGAACTTAATGTCGGTTTCCCCTATGAGGGCGGCGAGACAATTATCTAAGGATTTCGATTTCCCCCCGGGGACAATCCATAATTATTTATTTTTTTGACAATCATACCCGTGCTCTCGGAGCTCACTAGCCGGGGGCCCCGCTGGTCGCCATGTATTTTTATGTTATATAAATAGAAATAGACTTATTTAGAGAAAAAAAATATTTACATAGCGTGTAGACCTTTATGATATTTTTCTCGTTCATGCGTGTACTTTTCGAATTCAATTATTTAAATTAGAGTATTAATAGTCCCCAAGTCTCGAACATTACATATGTTGGTATGGTTGTTTTCACTTCTCTTTTGTTCATATAATGGATTTATATGCTCTGCGTTAGCTCCCTCCTAGCATGTTCTTCTTGTTCATTTTGATTTCCTAGAAGAGTTATTGTACTCTACCTGTAGTTACGTAGTGCTGCTAATGCGGGCCTTCTTTTTGTACGTAGGTTTAACGAGAATACTCATATTTGTTATTTTTATCAATACTTTATCTTTGTGGTATAATTCATAAACACTTGCATGTTTATTTCTATAGGTTGTACTTCAATTCAATTTAATTTTCGGAATTTAACATGGGTAACCATATCTAGGCGAGTTGCTACTCTTCTTCGAGGATTGAGCAACATTCCAACAAGCCTATATGCCTCCTCACTCGGTGTTAGTTTCTCGAGGTTATTTTGACATCTTATTTAATGCATTCATATATGTATCTAAATCCCTTACTTACAACATGTCCCTGACTGTAGGTACGAGGAAAGGGACAAAGTCATGAAGAGTATACTCGAGGTGACATACTCTTAGCCATATGAATTATTTTCTTATTTTGTTTACTTCTATATTATCAATATGACTGCTAATTTCGGCTTTCCTATTTTTGTTCCGAGTTTGATTTCATGTCCTCTCATTTATGTCGCGATTCTCATCTTGTCTTCATTCGGACTCAAATGACATATAGATTCTTTACTTCTTAGAGTCGAGTTGTGGTACCATTCCGCATTCTAGGACATACACTTAGTTCAAAATTTGTCTAATTTTTTTATTAAAGCCATAATGCGGTGTGGGACATATTTATTTCTCTGGTTTCAATTTTGAATCCCCAAAAGTTGTAAAGTCATGTAAAATTTATGTCCCTCTACTCTTTTAAGAGGATTGGTCTTTAGCACTTTATGTATATGAATTTTGACAACTTGACGGACTTTTTATGTTTCATATACTGCGAGGGTTTATATATATATCTATGTCTATTTTAATTTCTACGGGAGCTTAGTACTCTTTAATCATTATTGCTAGTAATACTTTACTAAATATCTTACTCCAATTATACTTATTACTATCAAACACTCAGAATAGGACCCCTCTACCAAGTTTATGAAATTGTTTGTTTATTTAATATAATTTCTTGAGTCACGTGTAACAGGATTGGAGACTTAACGCGTATTTAATTACAAATGAGACTCTGTCAAATACACATGACAAGATGGACACTGGCCTTACAATACACAACTAAGTATTTACTTAACATTATAAAACTAAATCTAAGACTTTGGTTACTAACAATAACTCCTCGACATAGACTTTGTCCAACATATTTCTTATTCCATCGGACATCTGTCTATAATTCAAATTAATTCCTAATCCATATAGTTGAACTCAGTTATAAATTGAAAGTAGGTGACATATATTGAAAATCACATAAAACACATGCCAATGTGTAAAGAGCTCGATTTTCCTCCCACCACTTGATTTTCCATGGCTCTCCCCGAGCGAGCAGACCCTATGTTCCCTAGTGTAGACAACCCATTTTCCACACTAGTGATCGCTTATATAAGCCTTCTTTCCCTAAGCATGTTTTCGTAACGACGTCCCGTTATTATGGGATGTTGTTTCTCATAGCCTCAGGGTTTTATTTTATGTTTTTTCCACAAAAGCTTTTTTCTAAATAAAAACTATGATTTTCCTCAACCCAGGTTTATTCGTATCTCTTCTCAGTGGCTTTCCACTTTACTCGAGGGATTTTATTAGATATTTTTCTCCCATCTAATAAAATTTATTTATTTAATTTTGCTCCAAGGATTTTTGGAGAGTTTTGGGAAATTTTGGGATTCTAGTCCATCCTCATGGATAATATTCCTAGTCTCCATTACTATGTCTTTACACATTATTATTAAATTCACAATTATTTATCAATTTAAAAATAAACATGTTCATACATAATTATTCCCTAGGTCTACCTGAACCTTAGGTTTATTCACAAAATATAAAAGTTGTAAATAGGGTTATTACGAGCTTGGGTAATATGGTTGTCTTTCGGGTTCATCATGCCTTTCGCAGCCTCCATTTTGGTTTTGGGTCAATGATGCCAACTCCATTCAGTAGTCACGTCAATGTGTTCAAGAGAAGTCATTCGGTTGATATATGTAACAATAATCTTAAGCCATCATTCCATGTTTACATTTGCTGATCTAGTTCATACCATCATCATTATGTCTTAAAGTGATACCTATTTCATGTCAGTTGATGGGGGATACATGAAGTGTCCTCCTCGACGATGTATCTACTTCCTATCAACATCAAGTACATTATCCGTGAAGTTGACTTAGAAACAACCCTTTTGGTACCTCTGGTTCTTTCATACATCAATGGAAAGTTTCTCACTCTTGGTGACATGTTTGCATCATTGGACTTTGACGGAAAGAGCTACGTGATGTGTTCGACATCAACTCATTTATTCACACTATACAGACTATAGTGTAGTACCTTAAGAGCCATTAACATCATCACTAGTTTCCCTCATGCATGTTAACAAATTACCTCATCAACCGAGTAATGAGATGTGTCTACCATGTTTCTATCCTCATCTCATTGATTCACATGGTTAAAATCGTATATTAGTTGTTTTTGAATGAGATAGAAGACCACTGAATCTAGTTTCATCCATCCAGCACGTGATTTACGGGAGTTATACAAATATTACAATATATGATGGCCATGATCATACAAGTGGTCATCCAATCATTTGTCCACAATTTTTTATGTTTCCGTGGGCACATCTTTTGATCATTATACATGTAATGTTAGCTTATGTGTTGAGTATGGATATACCACCCTCAACAAAAATATGTCATGATATAAATGTATTGTAACATATGAATGTTGCCGGTTGTTCTTGATCCCGACTTGTCACAAAGTAAATCACTTCACTCATCAATCATCATTTTTGACTTTGTGTTTTAGGGGACTATACTATTGGCCATTTTTTCACATTTGGTCAATGGGACTCCTAATGGGATCAATCAACATCCTTTTCCCCATTTTCATCATCTTGCATAAAGCCTTAAGCATGCCTCTCCCGTTCCCATACATTTCTTCCCCGATGTTTGCATCATCTGGGTTTTCCGCGTTTAGGACCAACGCTCCTCGACCTCTTGTTGGACAACGTTCACCTACTAGGTTTCTACATTGTGGCCTACGTTGATCACCTTAGGGTTACTCTCCTTTGCACATGTGTTGGTTCTATAAATTTGGGAAAAAGAGAGAGTAATCCGGAAGCCTCCATGTCTATAAGCTTCTAGGATATGTTGTAACTCCATTCAACTAAGATAAAACATTTGGATCCTATCCTACCTCGCCTTGGAGTTTCTATCCCTTATCCTTTGATCCCATCGTCCCATCAAAGGTGGATCTAAAACCTTAGATTGGTAATTGGATAAGAACTGGCAACTTTACCCCCACTCCCTTTATATTTACTGACCCTCCATATGCAAAGGGTTGTCTTTTGGAGAGTTATTCTACCCTATGCATGGACAACTTTGAGGAGCAAGGCAGATATTATAGATCTGGTGGTTGAGAGGGAGTAGGATAGACCTATAAAAATAGAGCCTCAAGAGGAACCTTAGGAAGTTGTGGAGTAGCGACAAATGGTGGGGCAAAGAGGAGGAAAAGTGGAGACATCCACTGCAAGCGAGGAGACATCTATAGTAGAGGGAGAGTTCAAGCCAAGTGGAAAGAGGGATAAATTGCGGCCCTATGACCTTCGGGGAGTGAGCTAGGGTGATGTGAAGCCCTAGTCCCATAATTACATAAATTTGAGGAAGGGTCCATTGAGGAATTATACTCATGGATCATTACCTTGTTACGAGTGAGCCCATAGTATTCGGTAGCGAAGGATCGAGTCTTAGTCGGATATTGAGGATTGCATAGCAATGTTGATAAAGCGGAGAGAAAGAGGCTTAGTAGAAGAGTTAGCAACATCACATTATACCGGTAGACACGACTGCAGACACGAGTTGATTCAATGTTTTTTTAATACTTCTCGGTTGCGGTTGTTGTAGTTGCAACAACAACAATAGTGATAGGTAGTGCTACAATATATTCCACATGTGTTGGATAGGGGTGGTGGAAAATCCCTTTCTTTACTAAGTCGAGGGAGTGTTGAAAAGTGTAGCAATAAAGACTCAATTTGACTTTGCCTTGTTCAAATTGAGAAAATTCAAATTTCCACATCAACATACAACTTTGATGCAATTAAATTGTGTGACATGGCTCTTGTCACTTAGTTAGCTAGGTAAATCTAAGTTAGAGGGATTGGATTTCAGCTAGGCATGTGTGATTGATAATTTGTAGCATTCAAAAACAATTATTTCAAGTTGCTTTTAGTTAAACTCGTTCTAACTATTGGAGGAAATAATGGAAGGCCGCTATATGCGATGGGACATCGCGTTTAACTTCGGTGATTATCTAATTAAATGATCAATGAGCCCAAAATAGCTAGTGCATGCATATAATTCGAGTTCCCAAACTATGGTGGAGATTACATGGTAGTGTAACATCAGTTGTAGACTAGTCTTGAGTGTACATGTGTTGCATGCAATCAGATGATCAAACTTGGGAATTTCACAATCAATTGGAGGTAAATTCATAAATAATACAAGCCTAATTATTGAGGAATTGCGCGAGAAATGGAGACAGGGAGCTCAAGAAGCAAAAATTTGACTAAGTTTGGGTCAGAGCTTCTAAGTGAGCAAAGAGATAGGTTATTCACTTGCACGTTGAGCTCATATTGAGTTAGCAATTCTAATACATCTATATTCATCGGATTAATGCAAGTAGGGCATAAGGGGTTTTTAGTAGTTGCTTTCCCCTCGAAAAAAATACTATGTTCATGTGTGTTATTTCTAATTGCATGTTTGTGATTTATGTTTTTTTAAATTATGCATTGAATTTTCGTGAGAGCTTGATAGATAGATTGTTTCTTGTGATTTAAATTAAAATTCCATGGCTAGATTTCAATTCTACGCCATAATTTCTACACATGTTTGGTTTGAAAAAATGGTCATGGTATAGTGGTGATGCGTTGGCACAAGTCAACTACATGTTAGTGGTATGATATGCTAACATGGCATAAACAATGAAATTTTTGAGGGCCATAACTTTGTGTTCAGAGCTTGGAATTTGATGAAATTCATATTGTTTGAAAGTCCTTCTTGAAGAGTAGAATGATGGCGACATTAGAAAGGAAGTTTGAGATGATTAAAATAAGAGATGTTTTGGATGAAACCGCCTCCACAAAGTAAGCTTGGGATTCGGGCATGTACATCTTGTACTCTCACTGGAGGTTTGGAGGGGATTGGATGTGTTACAAGATTGATAATTATATTTAAATTGCTAATATCGATCAATATTCTCACTCTAGTCATGTTTAAAGAGAGAAGTCCATGGAGGAGAGCATACACCCCAACCTAATATTTATAGTGATCCCTCAACCCCATTCATAAATGTGATTTTATTTTTAATCAAACCTTAAAATGTAATTAGGTCATCCACAATATTACATGACATGAAAATTAAATATTATTTCCTTTTTATTTCAAAGGATAATTATGATATATAAATATTTTTATTTTTTATATTTTATCTAGATTTTTTCTCTTAAATTTTATAAGCTTTAAAGAAATTATACTTTTTTTATAATTTTATTAAAAAAAATCAATAATAAAAACAACTGGCTATGCCCTAAAAGAAAAAAAAGATAAATGAACAAGATTAAATATTCCTAAAGTAAAATGTTTTGTAATTAAAAAGTAATTACATTATAAAATTAAGTAACTAAAATAAAATTGATGTTCATCCTCACATTTTAAAAAAATATATATTTAAAGTTATTAAAAAAATCTAACTAATTGTATTTTCATATTTTTAATTTTAATTTTTACTAACTAAATAAAAATTATATTTTTTTGTGTTGTCAAGTGATATGTGTTTATCTAGGCTTGACCTCTTGCTTGAGAAAACCACAACCCAAGGGCATCTAAGCCATAAAAATCACATGGGGATCGCACCTAGCACAGGGCCACGAACAACCCTATGCTCGAGTGGATTTTTAGCGTGTCTCCTCCCCCTGAAGCACGGGCACAACAACCATTGTGAGGTTTGGATCATGGGTCGCCTTATTAACAAGACCCATCATCAAGCTGATGTATGCTAATAAGACTTGATAACTAAATAAAAGTTATAAAATAATCTAATTATATAATATAATGAATTGAAAATTCTTATATAATAAATTTCATTAGAGTAAACAGATATAATACATATATTTTCGTTTAAAAAAAATAGTTTAACTAAATATAATATTTATTTTCATGTAGAAAATATGTTTATATTCTATATGTTGAATTTACATGAAAACTCATAAATTCAATTTAGGTGGAGAGAATGCCAATCATTATTCTTTACCATTTAAGATATACTGTGAAATAAAACATAAAATATAATATTTCTAAATATATAATCATTAATATAATAAAAAAATATTATAATTACTCATAATAATAAAATAATAAAGATATTCTATATTTTTTATTTTTTAATGAACCATCTATATTGTAATTATATTTATTTCCCATTTAAAAAAATATGTTAAAGAAAATATTTCCCCTACATACATACATAAAATAATTAATTTAAATAAATATAAATATGTGTAGAAAGAATATGATGTTCTAATTAAGAATGAGAATTTAAATTTAGTGGATTCCTTCCGTTTGGAATCAAACTAATCACATATAAGTGGGTCTACACCAAGATGCAAGTACAAATCATATGGCTCATTTGACAAGCATAAGGTGAAGTTTGTCGTGAAAAAATATGCATGAAAAGAAAGCATGTGATAACTCCAATAGGAAGACGCTCTATGTCGAGTATCCAAAGCTCACATAATAACCCTATAACATTATAGAACTAATCACTATTATAAACTCCTGTCAATAATGCATTTCTTTGTGGCTTGAATGTTAGAAGTGCTTCTCCAAAGTGACATGTTTCAAACAAAGAACACTCCTCTTTAATTTTTGATCCTCTAGCTATTTCTTGTTCAAATCTTGCTCATTTTAAACTTAAATGAAAAGCGATATGGGCTCTCCATAGCATTAAGAAGAGCCAAGTCAAAATTGAGGGCACACACTATGTTGCAATGCAATTTCACTTTAGTAACTTGCCTCAAACTTCTTTCACTAGCCACCTAAATCCTTTCCCAGAACCCTCTCTTTTTGTGTCAAACATGCTTTCATTGTATGTTGGACTCTCACATTCACCTCATTGGGAATCGATCATGTGGACTAACCGCCACTTTGGAATCCACCCTCAAAGCACTCAAAATGTAATAATAATGAGTTGAAAGTTTACTAATGCTTATGGGTTTTGATGTAATAGAAAACCTAACATAAAATATGATTTCCAAGTAGAAATACAATCAAGCGAAAAAAAGCATACCACACAACATGTGTTACAAGCTTGACCAAAAAAGAATAGAAAGCAAAACACAAGATGTTGCAGGGCCCTTGGTAAACCCATGACCCTAGGCATAAATTTTCTAAAACTGGCTTCACTTTCTAACCGTAAAGCAAAAATTGAATTTCGGTATTAGTGAGCTTTGTCCACTTCCAATTATGGTTGATCTTGTTTTCCACCTTTATAAGACCCACCACGTATGTTTTATCAAACCAAAATAGTACCATCAAAATCATTGTGTTTGTATAACATTGTTTACTTGCATAAGATGCTTGTGATGTTGACTACTATAATTTAGTGAATGCATGTGATATCGGTTCCTTTAATTTTAACCCATAAGATGGTATTGACAAAAATGGTGCATTTGGGAATTAGTATATATGGTATTTAAAACATTTTTTTTTTAAAATTTTACATTAGAATTCAATAAAATATTATAGTCACTTTTAATTGATCTTGTGTTTTAATGATATAAACTTTAATTATTACAAAACTTTTAACTATCTATGAAATCAAAATTTATACATCACTTTTCTTCTTAAACATTTTTATCAATTTGTCATTTTTCGATTGGTAAGTAAATTTTGAGTTTTTTTTACGAGTTTTTAGATAAGCACTTGATTATTACCTTTCCAATTTTTGAGCATGGTGTCTGTGAATGGGCACTACTCTCCTAACCCAATGGAGATTTTTATGGTCTGAACACGACTATTTAAATAGTTGGTATTTTTATGGTCTAAACATGACTATTGAAATAGTTGTTGACCTTATGTTATTGAAATAGGTGTTGACATTATGTTATTAATGAGGCTGCATTAATTTTTATAGATTGAGACTTCGCTACTGGGCTTTTTAGTTACCAATTTTGCTTTATAAAAAAAATAAAAAACTGTTATAGATTGACACATTGTTATTTTGAGATGTTTATTTTTTTATTGATTAGGGTAACGATAGATTTGGACAGGGTTTATTTATTCAATTTTGAAACATGTACATATATGTAGCATGATGTTTGTTGGTTATGGATGGTTGTGATAGTTTGTGAAAGCTAAATTATCACAATTATCCATAGTTAACATACATCATGCTACATATAGGTGTACATATAAGTGTTTTTGAAAGATAAACATTAACTTTTATATATATGGGTATCTTTTAAGGATTTAATATTTTTTCCATATATAATTCTTTAGGATTGTTTTAGTTTGAAAATTCATAAATATAGAATGTAGGTGAATATTCAATAAAAAAACATGTAGTTTTCTCTTAAAATTTGTAAATTTTTGGCTTTAATCATATAAATGTAAAAAATAGGTGAATTTTAAACCAAATGGCGAATATTTTTTCAGAAAATGTCCCAAAAATAGCCCATTTGCGAAATTTCACCCCTAAAATTTTCCCATTATATATATATATATATAGGAGCAACACATTAATAAAATATTTTAACGGTAGAACCTGCAACTATGGAAGTCGCCTAGGTCGTTTTAGGTCTTGCATGCAGGTACAAGGTGTTTTCTGATAGCGTGGAACACGTTTTTTCATGGAGGTGGGCACACGGTGATGGCGTGGCCTTCATAGAAAACTCGCCCTATACGGGGCCAGTGGAAAAAATGCGGAGAGATGGGTGGGCATCGGCATCGAAACCATCGGGAATGAGGCGAAGGGAAAAAGGTTAACGACGACGTTTCATTGCAAGTTTTTTTCTCTAATTACACCTTGTTTAGGGTTTTACTGCCATTTTTAACACTTTACTGCAGCTTAATGCTTTACCTGCAAAAAACGACGTTTAAATTGCTTTCCTCAGTAGGTGCATGCTTTTTTGGTTTAAGGGTTCGGGTTTGTTTTGCTGCTGTCGTTAGCTAAAGGAGGATAGGTAAAAAAAAAACGGTGTTTAAACTGCTTTCCTTAGAAGGTGCATGCACTTCCGTTTTGGGTCTCCAAGGGTTCAGGTTTGTTTGATGTTGTCATTAGCTGAAGGAGGACGCCATGGTCAACAGCTCGGAAAGTGTGGAGGTGGATCCTGAGCCTGGAGACGTGCTGGCCATGTGGGGGATGGACGTAACTGATCAAAACATTCTGGAGTTCATTGGCCCAGCTGGGATGAGCTCTTACATGCCTGGAGGTTCGGTGATGGCTTGGGGGGTTGAGGAATGGCAGGTTAGATGTGAAGAGTCTCTTTTTGGGGCAGTGAAGAGGGAAAAGCAGCTGACAACTGACGCAGCGAAATTCAAGCCGCTCCCATACAGTTTAAGGCCCCACCCCTGGAAAACAGGGGTCTCCTGCGGAACCAAGATTTGCACCGACCTTCCATTAGAACAGGAGGCTTAGAAGACATTGTGTTTAGTTGCATCAGTAGAATATTTTCTAGGAAAGATCTTGATGTAATACAATATGGGCAAGAAATTTTGGTACGATGCCTCACAGATCTGGTGGGAAAAACGACCGAGACCCAACTAACTCCTCATTTCCCTTAAGCAAGGGGGAGAGACGTCTTCAAAAATATATCCAGGGGACAGGACCGGGAGGCATTGCTGAGGCCATCACATAAGCCATAGTAACAAAGCCTCCAGATACTTTCCAGGGTAAACAGCCGAGTGCAGAAGGAACAAGTAAGGTTTTGAGTCGTGGGAAAGATTCTCACTTGGATTTTTTGGTCAGAACTTGTGATCAGCAGGAATGATATTTGGCCAAAAACCTTCCTCCGCTTACTGCAAGTTCAGGGGGGATAAATTTAGGGAGGAACCACATACGAATATACGGGACACTGAGGGTATCTCACTTTCACATTTTCGCCCCATTCCATCAGATAGTGCGGGGGAATCGAACAGCTCACGCAACACTAGGAAGAAGGAAAAAGGATTCCATCGGAAAGAAAAAATTGCAAATCTAATCCTCGACATCGAAATTTCTGTAGACGTCACAATGTAGACATCGGAATTGAATCTGGTGAGAAGAGCCAATGGGAAAAAACTCTCTACAAGTTACATCACTGACTGGGCCAAAAAAACTCGGGCAATGGCACCAGACCCTCACTTTGAGGTTCTAAATCTCACAAATGGGTGGTTCATGGTAAAGTTTAAAACTATGGAAATGGTTAACTGGGTCCTTGAGCAAAATTGGGGTTTCGGTCGCACTCCTTTTTTGTTTAAACCCTGGAATCCCCTATTTGAAGCACATAGGGAGAAGGTGGTGGACCTCACCATCTAGGTCAGACTTCGTAGTCTACCCCATCATCTATTGACACAGAATGTATTCAGAGATATTGGGAATGAGTTGGAGTTTTTTCTAGAGGCCGACATGTCTTTCAAGCAGACATGAGAATATGGAGTTGGCAAAATTCTGGTTAGGCTTATTCGAAGCCATTCAACTTCAATACAAGAATTGGTCCTTCATCCAAGCCCTAGACTATGAGTAGTTGCCCTTTCAGTGCCATATATGTCATATGTTTAGCCATATGGAAAAATGATTTCCCTCTTTCCATTCGCAAAAGGCTAAATAAAAAGAAAAATAAGGGGAAACGGTCTTCAGAAGTAGAGGGGAACTGTATGAAGGAGAACCCAACTCAGACGACAGAGGGATGGACAGAGGAGAAGCCCCTTTCACAACTAAAAGAGGATGATCAACATTCTTTGCAGCAAGAGACAGGGAACTGCACAAAGCTAGATATGGAGGTGGATCCAGGACAGGCCCAGCCCCAGGCTGCCACGGAGACTACGCCAGTCGAAGGACCTGAGGGTACCTCTTCTGATCCCCCTCCCTCATTTTTCATTTCTGTTTCTAAGATTTAATCTATGGATTCAGGGCCTGGTCCCTCCAGGCCTCCACGTAATGCTCTTTCACAATTTTTTGAGCCCTATTCCAGTATGCATTTGGACAACATTATTACCTCCATCCCTGGTTTGAGCCGAATCCCTTCCTCGAGCTCGCCTTTGGTGCCCCTTCCACTACAAGTTAACACAATCCCTACAACCTCAGACCTAGAGATCGAAAGGAAAATTTATTGGCCATGTTTGGGGGCCTGGGAATTTCGGGTGATCCCTCTCTTGGCCCTAAACAAAGGGGGAGAAAATCTAATCTTTTAAAAGCCCAACTGAGAGCTATATTGGACATATCTTATGGCAAAAAACAAATCCTGACAGGGGTTCTTAGAGCAATGCAAACTTCGGGACTGGTTTCCAAGTGATTTTTCTGTCCTTTAACTGTCGAGGGTTGGCTAGTAAACCCAAAAAAATAGCTCTTAGGGCTATGTTCGTTAAACATAGTCCCGACATCATCATGCTCCAGGAGACTTTGGGAGCTGGAGAAGACATTCAAAAATATTTGGAGAATATGTGCCCTAGTTGGTCTTTCTTCTGCCTTGATGCAAAAGGAGATTCGGGGGACTAGCCATCGGTTTCAGGACTGGGAAATTGAAACCCATAAACTCCTGGGGCCTCGACCTTGTACTGGCTATAAAGGTTTTCTCCCCTGAACTCAGTCATAATTTTCTTCTTCTCAACATTTATGGTCCTTTTCAGGCTTGTGAGTCTTTTTGGAATGAACTTTGGACCAAATCATTCATGAAGAGTCCTAACCACATTATTGTAGGGGAACTAAAATTTTCTATTAGACAGATGAAATCTTGGGGTCCAAGTGCTAGACCTTATCCCCTGTCAGATTTCTTCTCCTCCGGGATCAGTGGAGCCAACCTACTGGACTTAAATGCCATAAAAATGAAACCATCTTGGCAGAACACGAGAATAGGGGAAGACAGGGTTTCCAAGAGATTGGATCGATTTTTTATCAAACAATATCTTATGGATAGCATCCCGATGCTCAGGCAATGGACAGGGGAAGGGGGGGAATCAGATCATCACGCCATTATTCTTGAGCTCAAAGGGAGGACTAATAAACTGGGCTCTCCTTTCAAATTCAATCCTGGATGGATTTTGGAGGATTCCTACAACACCCTCTTCAAATAGACCTGGTCCCCTCATGCCTCTGAAGGACATCCCAATGTTACTGAATTATTCCTAACCAATCTCAAAAGAATGAAGAAGGCCACCTTAGATTGTGAAAAAAAAAAAAAATCAGAAGAGGAAGCTCAATTGTCGTGGATAGGGAAGGAACTGGAAAGGTTGGAAGAACCAGAAGAAGGCGGATACGAGAATTTGGAGAAAAGAGAGGTTATAAAAGAATTAGAAGCATAACGAAGGAAAATAATTTTAATTAGGGAGGAAGAATGGAGGCAAAAAAGCAAGGCTATCTAGTTGTCGGCGGGGGATGAAAATAGAAATTTCTTCCACAACTATGCAAAGGGTCGGAAAATATAAAATACCACATGGGAAATGAGATCAAAGGACGACAATATAGTCTACTCTTTTGAGGGCCTTGCCTATATGGGGAAGATCACTTCAGGAATCTTTATAAGGTCCCCAGAGATATCTCTATTGTAGAAGTTGTCAAAGTGGCACATATTTTCCCTAGTTACATAGATGAAGAAAGTCACGGAATGCTCTCCATCCGAGTCAATAAAGAAGAAGTGGAGGGAATCTTAAAGGCCATGCAGAGGGAAAAAATCCCGAGGCCGGATGGGTGGACCGTGGAATTTTATCAACATTTTTTTGAAACAATCGGAGACGACTTGACTACGGTGGTAGAATCCTCAAGAGCCAATGGTGCCATCCCGGAGTCTTTGAACTCGAAATTCATCGCTCTCATCCCGAAGCTGGATACTCCGGCTTCTTTTGATGATTTCCATCCTATATCCCTTTGAAATTGTCTTTATAAAATCATTGCCAAGGTCATTTCCGAAAGACTCAAACCAATCTTATCAAATCATATTTCTAAGGAATAATTTGGGTTCCTAGAAGGGAGGTAGATCCATGAAGCCATCAGAGTGGCCCAAGAAGTTTTACACAGTATTAAAAGATTCAGATGGAAAGGGCTGATCATGCAAATTGATCTTTCTAAGGCATATGACAAAATTAGTTGGATGTATATCAAACTCTTGCTCAACCACCTGGGCTTTCACTATGATTTCATTTGTTGGGTGATGGGGTGAATTACTGATATTAGTTTCGTTGTGTTAATAAATGGAGCTGCCTCCTCCTTTTTCAAGAATGAAAGAGGCCTTCGTCAAGGATTCCCCCTATCACCTCTCCTCTTTTTGCTAGCAGTTAAAAGGTTTAATTCAATTGATCCTAGAGGAAAAAAGAAAAGGGGACATTCAGGGTGTGGTGGTCACTACAAATCTCAGAATCACACACCTTATGTTCGTAGATAATATCCTCCTCTTTAGCAATGGTAGTAGCAGAGACATATCCCATCTCAAAGCCTCCCTGGAACTTTTTCTCAAAGCCACTAGTATGAGAATTAATCTTCATAAATCATCTATTATGATCGAAGGGCTCCTGGAGGAAGCTACCAAGAGAGTCGCCGAAGTTCTCCCCTTTGAGACCAAGCAGCTCTCAGAAATCTTCCGATATCTTGGGTTCCATCTAAAGCCTGATTCATACCAATTAACAGACTAGATGTGGATGGTGGCAAAAATTGGAAAAAAAAATAAAGTGATGGTGCTACAAGTGGTTGTCCAGAGAAGGTAGGCTAATTATCATCAAATCAGTACTAATGGTCATCTCGGTCTTCTTGGCACTACTTTCATGGATGCCGAAGGGAATTATGGAGCGAATTCACAAAATATGCCACAAATTCTTGTGGGCAGGTTCTAGGGAGGATCACACATTGTCGTGGGTAGTGTGGGAGAAAATAGCCAAACCCAAAGAGTGGGGAGGTTGGGGCATCAAGGAGCTTCCATATTTTGTTAAATCTCTTGCTACCAAAATGGGATGGTCTTTGTTGGTCAAGGATTCCTTATGGTCCACGATAATGAGAAGGAAGTACATAGACCCTAGATATATCATCGATTGGGTGCGAAGCCTGGATAAGAAAACAAAGGGAGGGTCGGTGGTATGGAGGGCCACTCTTGGAGCCATGGAACTGATTGAAGAGGGATTGGTTTGGAAGATAGGAAATGCGCAATAGATCAGAGTGGGACTGAACCCGTGGGTTGATTGCAACGCGGGTTTCTCCCTTCCTGAGGCATGCAGAGCCCACCTTGCAGAAAAGGGCCTACTGTTTCTAAACCAAGTTGAAAATCCTAAAAGAACATACATCTGGGCACAAGGATGGAAATCAGGGGCTGACCTTCGGTTAGACCCAATCTGGATCGAGACATGGATCCTATACACCAATGAACTTCTCAGATCTAATGTCCGCATTTGGGAAGAGCTTGATACTCTCATATGGGCCTTGGCTATGTCTGGAAATTACTCTCCCAAGCTTGGCTACTCACACCTCATGGGGAAGAAAGGTTGGGTGGAGCTTGAATGGTGGCATAAACCCCTCTGGAAGATGAAATGCCCTGCAAAAATTCGCCTTTGCTTCTGGTGCTTGCTGGAAAACAAGATCCCCTCTTGGGACAATCTGCAGAAAAGAAGGAAGGAGGGTCCGGGAAGGTGTCCTTTATGTAAACAGGAATCCAAATCAGTGGCTCATTTGTTTATGAGTTTCCCTTACAGTATAAAGGTATGGTACATGTTCTGTACACTAGCTGGGTGCACACAACAATGGAGAGGCTTCACGCTCAAGGAGGCTTGGTAGATATGGTGGAACAACAATCTGACAGAGAAAACAAAAAAAATTCCCTTACTGATCTCCTGGGGAATATGGCTTGCTAGAAATCGAGATATCTTTAGGAACGAAGATATTCCTTATCATATAGTTGCTCAGGAAGGGGCAACCATCTATGCTCTTTTTCCTGATCAAGAGCCCATTACGAAGAAAAGGAACATAATTCCTGATTCGATTAGGGGAGACATCCCATGGGCGTATTTCGAAGGGGCGTCTAATCCTGAGAACATGTGTGGTGCTGGAATTGTTATCCATTTAAATCAGCCCCAGAGGCTGGAAGCCTCTATCGGACTCGGATAGGGTTCAAACAATTATGTTGAGATCAAATCTCTACATCTCCTCCTAAGTTGGCTCACTCACCTGGAATTTACCTCAGCTCATATTTTTGGGGACTCGCTCAATACCACCAAATGGTTAAATAAGGAATTTGTTTGTTCAAATTATATTTTAATTCCTATCCTTGAAGAATGTTGGCTTTTGAAGACTCATTTTATTCATATTGATCTATGTCATATTTACAGGGAAATAAATGCTACTACAAACCTCCTTTCTAAGGAGGGTTTACAACAAGATCTGAGCAGCTGGAGGACACGAGAAATAGGGCCAGAAGGCTTTGTGGCTTTGGACCATCCTCCTTTTGTTTAAGTTAATTCTTTTATTTAACTATTTCTGTATATTTTCAGCATCATCGGGTTGTACCTATTTTAATTTCATGCAGAAAACTTCCTTTACTTTATGTAATGCTACAAAACTTCATATGTGGACAAAGATTCAATATTGGTTTTGATGTTACTTGCAACACACACCATTTTTTCCTGTTTGGGTTGTTTTCCTCATAATAGGAGGCCCAGGAACACGTTGTGCATACTTATGATACAGGGCCGACAAACAGTTGGCAGATTTTACCTATAATATGGGAATCTTTTGAACAAACTCATCCTACAACTGGATGGGGTTTTTTGAAGATGGGCTGAATCATTCGGCCGTTTTTTGGGAGAGCACATATTCATACCAAGAAATGCTTAAATGTATGTACACAGTTAAATTTTTATAAATATAAAGAGTTCGATTTTTTCTTTGGAATATATATATATATATATATATCCTATTGTTTTATTTATATATTGTGGAAATAAATTGTTGATTTAAAATGTTCATAATTTATATTTTAGAAATAATGGTAATATGTCATTAAATAGAGCTGGAAATTAAGTGTATTTTGGAAAAAACCTAAGGAAAAGTTTGCCAATGTAAAGTAAGCTCCTTTAGTCACCCTCAGACTCATATTTCATCTTTTATGTTTGTTGAAATACTTGCTAAAAATTTAAAAATATTACACACTAGAAATTGATTTTCGGAGGATAATCAAGCAGCAAAGGTGACTCATCACCTGATTTATTATCCTCCTTTATAAAAATAGGTAGATAAATTAATTTGTGATGAGAAAGGGAGCACATATAAATATGTTATGCAATTTGTGTAATATCAATTCATTTTTCAACCAACAATAGCCTAGAAATGCTAGCAATGGTGGGTAGCCCACAACCTACAGTCCAACAATAGAATGAAAGCAAAGAAACTCCCCCTTAGAGGTAACATTATGTCTATTTGTTTCATGTTAGTTTCTTTTGAAATATTTTCAAGTTCAACATTGTAATAATTAGTATCCCTTCCAACAATTTGACTGTCAAGTGGCCTGCTTCATGTTGTCTAGAGCTTCACCTAGTTTGGAATTTGGAATGTTTTGAATAACATAGGTTCTTGAAAAAATCCTATTCATATGGCTCAAACTAATTGTCTAACATTTTGGTTTTAATATATAGCACATAAATATTTTTATTAATAAGTCTATAATTATGTGTATTTGTAATCATCGTTTTTGCGTTTATTATTGAATTTTGGTTTTTTGCTTAACTTTAAACTTTATGATTTCAATTTAATTTCATATATTATTTTGTTTTATATATGCATGACACTACTATCTTAGTTGCAACATTTATACATCTTTTTCCTACTCATTTTGGAGGATTAACTTAACCAATTTTGATCATATCCTAGCCATTGCTACATTTCAATTAGCATAAAAAAATTGTTTAATAATTTATATAGCTCATCTTACTTTAATTTTTAGAGATAATAATGGTTATAATGATTAAAAATAGTTAGTTTAACTTTCCATACATTCATTTCACTTAGACTTATTTTTCGTAATAGATAGAATTAGAATAGTTTCTAATAACATGATTTAATAACAAAATTACAGCTAACCTAAGGTTCATTTGCTAAAATAAATAAATTGCATTCATTAAAGGACTAGTGCCCTTAAGGAGAGTGGTTTCACTAAGATTTAACTAAACAATCTAAGGGCATAGGTATAGTGAATATCAGGCTTAAAGAAATCTAGGCTACCATCCCCATTTTCTCCTTGAAAACCTATCAAGGGTGCTTTCCATGTTACTTCATGGTATCCACTTCAAAAATAAATGGTGACCATTCTTGGGAATAAACATTCTTAATGTTTTAAGGATTCACACATTAATGTATGTTCATTTCTCCTTGTAGATCCCAAGGAATTCAAGGCCATTCCCCTGAGTTCGAGCATCTACTTGAAAGTAAATCAATAAGTTGGTTTCTTGATCATTTTGAAATTTTAACATCTCAATCGTCTGTAGAAAAGGGACATATTCCTTAGATTGGCCCAACTCCTAGGAATATGATTTATTCTCGCTCACATAGTAGTTTAGGTTTTGGGTCTAGTACTTCATCTCCTAGTTCCATCACAATAGGTAGCATGTTTAGCCAATTAATCTCATGCCTATTCATAACAATCCCCTAAAAGTGATAAAGAATCTAGGCATTTTCTGTTATGAAATTTTTGTGTAGGTAAATCCCCTCTGCAGACAGAGGCGATCCCTCTAGCCCTTGCGTGGGTCTAGCAGCAAGGGGACATGCTAATGCGTCGATTCCTAATTAATGAATGAAACTGAGTCAGGATAGATGTCCTACCTTAGATCCAATGCAGTTGTCGTAGTTGTGGCGGTGGTCTCCTGATCGTCGTCCCGACACGTCACGGTCATTCAGCAATAGTAATCAGGTGTCTGCACAAGGATGAGAGAACGAAAGCAGCAATCGAAACAATATTTGCATTCATAACTAGCTAATTGGTCAAGGAGAATTAAACATATTGCGTAATATCAATCACATCAACACAAGACGGGAACCAAAACATCAGTGATGTATTAAGTAAGAGAAAGAAAGAGATTACAACCAAATGAGCCTTGACGTCACAGCCTCCTTCAGCAGGTCCAGAAAAAACACCTCTCCAAAATTCGTTGGGGGATTGGACATGGCAAGGAAATCAACCTAGACTCTCTCTCGAGAAGTGTCTCTCTCTCTCTACTCTATCTCACACCAGCTATATCAGACTGTTCCAGCTATTCTCCAAAATGTTCAGCTATTCAACCCTTTTAGCTAGCCGCATCTATGTGAGAGAGATGTATTTATAGAAGGAGAGGAGGAGGTTGGGATCCCTCATAAGGTGGAAGGTAGGCCTTATCCTTTGGGAGGTTTCCCCAAATGGAGGAAACAAGAAGCCAAAAGAAGGTCCTCGACGTTATTCAGTTGAACAACCCAAGATGGCTCGCTCACGAAGTAGTTAGCAATGGAAACTTTGCTTCTATATTTAAAAAATTTCCAAAAACAGCTCAGCGCAGGCAGTCCACTTAGACAAAGCGCCAATGGGCGCAAGGCCCAGTGCTAATTTCCCTTATCGGCACGAGGCCATAACTGCCTGCTAGTGTCGAACCAAAATCATGTGTTTTTGATGGTCTATTCCAAGAATAATCAACAAAGTAAATGTTCTCCTCATAGCAAGGGATGCAATGACACTTTTTTCGAGGCATGACACTTCATATAAGTCACAGAAATGGTCCTCCAATGTGTGGGATGGGGATTGCAGGGACGGTAAAAAATTTTTGTGTAACAGATGCCCCCTAAAGCATGAGGTCTGAGAGAGAGGGAGTAGTGAAATTCTTTACGAAGATGCGTTCGAACCAAACACCACTGTCAGAAGACCTGCAAGTAAAAATACAATTGATATCTTTGATACATGAACATGTGGCATGGGCGCAGCCATCCATAATAGAGTACATATATAAACTGAGATCCGAGGTATGGACGCAGCCATCCAGCAGTAAGGATCAACAAATAGACTTAGGTATGGTCCAACCATCCAATCAAAAGAGTCATACATATAGTCATGATAAACCAAAATATCATGTAGCCTAGATCTTATTAGACAAAACCCAGGGTCTTGCACTCCATCTTGACCCGAACAAGTACAAATTCAAGCATGCAAATATGTGAGTTGAAGTCGAACATGCAAGAAAGTCCCCTGATTACCAGCCAATGATGAGAGCTGTTAACAGGCACGAGAAACCACCAATAATTAAAATGGCTCTCAAGGTACAACTAGTACAATCCATGGAATGTGAACAGTGATCTGGCGTCGAACACCCGCAGAATCACTCGATCGAAGGCCAATGATGTGGACCTGTCATCGAATGCGAAGAACTTGCCATTGAGGCATGCAAGCTCCAAGGTACCAGAAGGGAGTCCCTAGATCAAATCCCTGGATAATGATCTGAAGTCGACAGGAAGTGACCTGGTCGAAGGAGGGCCATAATGTTTTCCACATCATTGACACGAGACAGAGGAACATGATGATAATGAATCAGGACCAAAAAGAGAATGAGAGGGAGGTTGAAAACTGCAAACGGAAACTTCTCTTGAACATATCAGCGATACGACTCTGGATTTGTTAGTATTTGACATCAAGGGATCTGAGGTCATGGTGATGTGGCAAAGAGCAGATTAGAGGTCAAAGTAGATTACCCAAACCCATGGAGGCAAAATGATGAAATGAGATGTTCCCAACCCAACACGAATGTAGATGAGTGTCATGTTCAAAAGCGACATACTGCCGACACAACTGAGAACTGGTTCCATTTCCCCCCACCATTGCTTGCGAGTACCCCAATTATATTTGGAAAACAAGCTTGAAGGGGATAGCATATGCTTGTCATGTAAGTTTTTCCTTCGGAAAAATCTATCGTAGTACATTTTATGAGCCCTAGGAAGGAGGAACTCAGTGACGTCATGGTGACGATTTCCAATTTCATTTAGATTTTAACGAGTTTGACAAAGGAATAACTCAACATCTTTTCATGTTTAGGGAGTTTGAAAAGAAGCGAAAAAGAAAACTCCAGCAATCCCTTTTCGTAGGTAGTCTCACAGATCTGAAAAGGTAGAAAACTGTGTCTGAGAGAACCTCTTAGTCGCGATAGGCTAAGGTATTCCTTTTTCGTAAATCATTTATCCCAACCTGAAAAAGGGGTAAACGTATACTGGGTAGATATCGACTCGCAGCCATTTAACGAGTTCAAAACGACAAGAGACTTAGCAATATTTTCAATTTTAGAGATTCAGAAAAGAGCTGAAATATGACTCTAATAGTGACTTTTTCATGTTCTTACGGAGTCCAAAAAATTATAAAATACAACTCGTTACTTCATCGTCGTCATGTTGAAGACCTGTTGCTGCACAAGAGACGCGCGTTAAACCCATTTCTCAAAATAACATAGCGAAATAATCTAAAAGTACACTTTAAAACCTAATTAGGGTTCTGTAAAGTTATAAAATGCCAAATATGGTAAAAAATAAATTACTTTTCACTTTTACCTCTTGTGAGCAATTTGTTACCCTTTTTCACTACGATTTTGCGGCGTTGACAGCGAGTAATCCAGGAGGCCAATCGTGAATTTGTCTGTTCCAAGTAATAACTCACATCTTTCCCTGCATTTTGATTACTTTTTCATTACCTGCAACCCCAATTTGTAGATCTATGGGGGGATTTTGCAAAAATTAGGGCATGGCGGTTGGTGCGGGTATCAGGCACGGACTTGCACTAACTGGCCTAAAAATTGAACAGGCGCACGCCAACCGCAGAATTCATTTTTAGCAAGCAAATTTAAACAAGCAAGCCCAATTTAACTATTCAAAATTTTTGGATTTGGCTAATGACAACCATATGGATGCTTTTTCAGGTGCAAAAGGACAAAATGGTGATTGAGTGGAAAGAACGAGAACACAGTGAAGAAGATGAGGAAGCCATGGGCAATGTGAGATACACGAAAGCTCTCAGAGATTGTGTGCTCAAGAAATTCTTTATGGCACCATGTCTCAGAGCTCAACCAGAGCTGTTTCAGTACTTGATCAGTGTTTGGGACATAGATCAGGAAAAATTCATTATTCACAACCAGGAACTTGAGATTGAGGTCTCAGATGTCTATTTCATAACCGGATTGTCGCAGAGGGGGCAGTACCAATCATGACCGACACCCTGCCCTTAATGGAGAACATGACTATGGTTATCGACAGGGTGTGCCCAGGGGCAAGGAAAGGGCCGGGAAGTGGAAAAGTGGATATCCAAACTATTCCAGATTTGGCACTAAGGGTAGTGCTACACACCATTACGCGAGCTGCTAGATAGCAGGCTCTGAACGAGGCCACAAAAGCACAGCTACTTCTTGTTGTAGATTGCATGGCGTCGACCCTCTACAAATGGGCAGAGGCGGTAACAATAAACATGAAGCGTCAATTGAAAAAATGCAAGAACACCAAGATGAAGCAGTTCGGATACAGGTCCATATTGGTATTGCTCATCTTGAACGTTTACCAATATTCCAATGTCGGGAGGTAAGTTACGACACCACCAGCCCAGGATCCACGGATGGTCCGTTGGGGAGATCTGATGCCAAGGTCAGGGGGCGGTCAACAGATGTCCTGGAGACCAGAGTTCTTTGAGTGGCTCTTCCGACAGCTAATTGTTGTGGAGGATTGGCCCTATTCTAGCACGGATTTCACTGGTGATGTAGATCTCCCACTCCCAGAGGGAGAGGATTGGGATGAAGTACTGGGTAAGACTCATTTTTTTATTTTGATGAGTATTATGATTTTTTTTTTATGTATGTTATGACATTAATCCATGTAATTGCAGATGTTGGCCCAGAGAGACTTGCAGGTATGTCCCCTATAGCGCGGAGGATTCCTCGCGACTTTGATGTGGCCCATCATGGTGAGGGAGGTGAGGAGGAGGAAACCATATGCAACTTGGAGGGAATATCCCGTGGGATCCCGGACTATACACGATTCGATGATGTCCCTCACGCGTATCAGAGACACACTGCAAGGGTGTCAAACCGTGTTCACCGCTTGTTGAGGCGGCTTGTATGGGCAGTGACGTGCTATCACAAGTGTCACGTTGACTAGACATCTAGGTTTTATTTCCACATATTTTTTGAGAGACATGATGTCTCAGGATGTAACCGAAACACACATATCTTTTGAACTTATGATGCACATGGATGCAAACACTCAATATATATATACATCTAGTTTCCTGTATGGATCTTGTCATGTGATGATGATTTTTTTTAACAAATTATGAAAATGTCTATCTAATACAATGTTAGCTATTGTATCAGTTAATGCATTCATTCATCTAGGAATATGTTGATATGTAATATAATAAAAATTTATTTCCAGTAAACAAACCTGCAAATACAACCTTAAGATGCGAGGTTTAAGGAGTAAAAATCATTTGCATAATAAGCAATGACCCAATAGACAGGAAAACGCTCACAAAGCACACCAAGCTAAAAAGGTTTCATTTTTAGGCAAGCTTGAAAACAAAGGTAAAATATGCTTGGGATTGGTTTCATTTTTACACAATATTAAAACAAAGATAAACTATGCTCGAAAAGTGGGCATGCCCCCAACATGGTGACTCAATTTGAGGTACATGCCCCCCAAGCTTCAGTCCAGCAACAATCGATGAAAAGCGGATGGAGTGAAGGTTCAAATTACGAGATCAGGGAGAAAATCGACTGGGATCTAACGAGATATGATCAAAGACTAGAATTGAACGGAACCATGCTTTATTGTTTTAAAGAGGTTGACACATTAAAAGAAATATCCTCAAGACATCGTGTTTCATTTTTTAAGGAGCTTGACACAGGAAAAATGAACTCTTCTCCGCACAACCTCGTTTCATTTTTTAGGGAGCATGACACAAGAAAACGAACCATGCTCCGATGACCTTGTTTCATTTTTTAGGGAGCTTGACACAAGAAAACGAACCATGCTTCGACGAACTTTCATCATGACGAATAGGAGGTCATGGCTTCCAAGAGGTTTGCATCTGATGGGAGAACAACATCTCGGAAATCGTAATCAAATGCCCCCAGTAGATGGTACTCAATGACACTATCACTGAATGAGGGCAACGGACAAGTGGCCACATAATTAACCTGTGGCGGGGAAGATACAACCGGCGGATAAAGATCTAGAAGAGACGATGGTGGGCCAGATGCCACATCAGGACCAAAGAATGAAAGTTGATCAATGGTCACAATCTGACCTTTGTGTGGAAAAAAGATCACAAGAAAGAGGGAAGAGACAAGTGCACCCATGGCATAAGCATAGTCGCGCCCCAAGAGTAAATTGAAATCCAAGGGGCTTGGAACAACCATCACGTCTATATAGACGTTTTTACCTCCCAAAGTAATAGGCAACTTCGGAAGGATCCCTAACGGTTGACTGGTTCCTCTGTTAAACACCAACAAATTCTGTGTAATAGGCATAAGAGATGGAGAACCAAAAGCTTGCCAAGTAGTTGAAGAAAAAACACTTACATACGCGCTTTCATCTATCATGGTGTTGGGTACGACCACATTAAAGGCCTATACCATGATCTCAAAGGGCACATAAGAAGGAAGGCGATATCCCGCAAATCTACTCCAATTGAAGGAAGCGACCAAGCTACTTGGAGGGGGTACCATAGAAATGAGATTATCATCCTCTGGTGTTACCAGAGAAAGAGGAGCATCCTCCTGGACCACATACATGCGAGTAGGAAGAGCAAATTCTCGAGTCATAGAGATGGGAGGATCCTTCTCCAAGTCTGAGGAATCTGAAGAAACAAGAAGAACGTGAGGGGGATGAGATCCACCCTCGACAGAAAAAACCTGATGAACCATAGGTGGGATCAGATTGACCGATTCCATGACCAATGGTTGGTTGGGAACGGATTCGTGAATTTGAATTTCCGGGGGAACAGGATCGACCAAGGATGAATCTTGACCGATCATGGAATCAACTAGCGGAGGACTCAAAGAAAGCTTCTGGTAACCAACCGGAAGACAGGGTGCATAAACAATAGGTTTTTCCAACACTCTCGTGACTTCATCCATGTACGGACAAAGGTGAATGGGATGATTACCTTCACACAACTTACAGGGATTCGTAATCTTACCCTGTTTCTTATGAGTCTTATCATTGCTAGTCGAAGATGTGCCACCAATATTACTTCCAGAAGCCAATGGAAATGGAGGACACCTTGGGGATGCCAGGGCAATCTCGAAGAAGGTGGTGGCCCTTGTTGGAAATACTGAGAGGGGGGGGGGTGAATCAGTATTTATTTCAATTAGAGAATTAGTTAGTCTTCAATTATTATCAGTGTTTGTACAATGATAGCAGCAAACAAGAGGAACACAAATCCACATAGTTTTTAAGGTGGAAACCCACTCCGGGACAAAAACCACCTAATGATTTTCTAATAATTCTTTAATATTCAACTCCAATTGAAAATAAAGCTCCAACTTCCTAGAATCTGGAAAAACATTCTTCTCCAGCTCCCACTGGATGGACGCTCCAATGCCTGAGATTCTTCAGTAGTCAACTGAACGGATGCCCCAACACCTAATGAGCTACAACTCACCCTAGCACCACCCTACCACCCTATAGAAGAATAAAAGAAGAATGGAATCCCGTACCAGGGAAAATGGTCTACTTTACAATGATATAGAATGATGTAGAAGAAGAAGATATACTAGACCATAACCCCAACTTTGACACAACCACCTAATGAGATCCTAGACCTCCCAACACTGCCTCTTCAACCCTTGGCAGATAGACACTAGTACAATTTTTACAATAATGTATTTACAATGACTTAGTACAATGATACCTTTACAATGATTGTATGCAATGCTGCCCACTTGAAGACTTCATATGATGAACTTCTTGTTGCTGTTATGCACCTTGGTTTTTTCTCTTGTCATGCTACCCTCTGTTGTACCTTTCTTTGCTTTGTTGTCGTAGAAAGTCTGGTCCTTTGCAACCCTTGACAACACATGATCTAGCTTTTTCTTGCCTTCTAGGAGATCGATAGTGAACCTGGTGTATATCTGTTATTTCAGATCCTCAATATCTGATTTTTGGTCCTACATTAGTCCTCTGAGTCTTCTTTGCAATGCCACAGTTCTGACCCAATTTGGATTCTTCAAGTGAGAGTTATACCCAATCTCTCACAATGCCCTAATTAAGGACTGTTTCAGTAGAGCGCACTTGTATGGTGTGCCACGTATCACTGTTTCTTCATTTGTCTCTGAAATTGATAGAGCAAAAATTACAGACTGTGCAATATCCACCACTTTTTACGGAATTCCAATCTGATACTCAGAGAGAGAGTTATGACGAATTTAATAAGGTCACTTCTTTGAGATGAATTTCAGGAGCCTGCAAAAACCCTAACGTCCACAGATCATATCTCCAAAAATATTGTGCACCTTGGTCTGAAATTTTTACTACAGCTTCCTCAGGATTTAAGCTTCGCCTCATAAAAATTTCAACTTCTGAACCTTCGTAGAAAAAAGTTAGAGCGAAAATTCCACGATGACCTGTTTCAGATGGCTGAATCCCTTGCATAAGGAGGAAATGAAGATCACAATTTATATGAATGCTTAAGTTGAGAGGGACTTCAAAAAGTGAATGTGGGAGGGATTTTATGAGCTTAAAAAAATATTAATTATGACATTTCAATGACCCATGCCCCAACCCCATGGGGTTTTAGCCCACTAATTGGGGGTAAAAACTTCAAACATGAATATCTCTCAAACCGTGAAGAATTACATGGCGTGCCATATATCAACGGAAACATCTCAACAAGTAGAAACCATAAAAATAATTATTGACCCAGAATATATTAATTTGGTAGATCAAAATTCCCATGGAATATTGGGTTATCCCCTGGTGCTGCTTGGGTTGACATCAATGACAACCGCTGATCAACAGCCCTTGCACAACATGCAAGGGAATTTGACTTTCCATGGAAGGTTGGATGGTTTATCAAGGGAAGGTGTCTTAGGCTCAATAGCCGCATAGTTAGCCTCTCGCTTATCTAACTTATTCTTTTTCATCTTCTTATTCTTCTTCTTAGCCACCAGGTTACTGGAATCCAAAATTTCACCAGGTGAAGTAGAAGAGGAGGACGAAGAAATAGGCGAAGAAGGGGAGAGGTCCACCTTAGAATCAACATGGTGTTTTTCATGGGGGGAGATGGTTGTACAAAGGTAAGAGTACTCGAAACCACCGAGGTCGTGAATAACCATACAGGAAAACCAACAGCTAACCCAGGAAGGGAAAATTTTTCCATATAAGGAGTGCTAACATTACCAAAAGCAGGAAAAGGACCAGGATTCCCTTCAGAGGGGATTCCTTGGTTCGTAAACTCTGGAAACGTTGCCATTGGAAACAACCATAAAACAAAACACTAAGGAAGATAACTTTAACTAAGAATATTTCGTGGGCAGTTAATATTTTAAGACATTGAAACGAAACTTTGTTGTTTCATGTTTTAAGAGTCGAGAAATAGGCAAAAGATGACTCTAGTCACTTTCAGATTGAACGAGGGTGAAAGGACAAGTGCTCGATGATATTTTCACTTTTAGAGAGTCACGAAAAGATCAAAATGACTACTTAGGTAATCTAAGAAAGAGGGTGTACCAAGTTTCTGTGAACTGCCATATACACCTTGGTGATCGAATGAAAGAGAAATGACCAAGGACTTGACGTACATGTAGGTAGTCTCCCGAATGTTGTGTTTGGTGTATCATGGTTACAGGGCGGAAGACTCGGCTTCCTATGGATAAAGGATTGCAATCTATGAGGGTCTCCCTTTATATACGCGACGGTACAGGGAGCACATGTTGGGTGTGGATCCACCTGATTTTCATCCTGATTCAGAGATCCTTGTTTTAGCCGGATGTATACCCCAGGAAAAATGTACACCCTTGTAGGGGGGGGTGCGGGGGAGACTTGTCCCCCCTAGCTGGGGAATCCGGGGGCCAGCGGTCCTAGCAGGGGCTTCGGGGGCAATGCCCCCGAAGCTAAAAACAGATGTAAAATTGCCTTGTAAAAGTATAGTAATTTCTAGTCAATCTGGGTTTTTCATTAGGCAGATGATCTGACGATAGAAGTTATGTTTAGTTTAGGGTTTTTTTCCTTAGAAGGCAACCCCTCTCTTTGTATGAGGGTATTGTATTGCGGCTGTGTATTGTATGAGTATTCTCAGAGCAAGAAATAGATAGGGAGACTATGAGAGAGAACAAAGGATATTACAACGGATCTGATGTAGGTTGTGTCTCTTCATTTTGCTGGATAATAGAAAGGAAGGACTGGTTTTTCGGGGTGGACGTAGCCCAAACTAGGTGAACCACGTAAATCTGTGTCTCTCTGGTTTTACATGTTTTGTGTGCTTGTGTTTTCCGCATATTTTATGTGTTTCATTGCTTTGTAATATATAATTTTCTCACAACTAGTATCAGAGCCGAAGGTCTATTTGGTTGATAAACTCGTAGGAAAGAAGGGTTCCTGGTTCGAGTGGGAGTAATGGCGGAAGATGGTAAGTTTAGGGTCGAGAAATTTAACGGCCAAAACTTCCCGCTATGGAAGATGCAGATGGAAGATTATTTGTATCAGAAAGATCTGTATCTAGCATTAAGCGGAAAAACAAAGAAGTCGACGACTATGACATACACAGAATGGGAGATTCTCAATAGAAAGGCACTTGGAACAGTACGGTTGTGCCTCGCAGCATCAGTAGCCTTCAATATTTCGAAGGAAACAACAACAGAGGGTTTGATTAAGGCGTTGGCGAAACTATATGAAAAACCCTTAGCCTCAAACAAGGTATTTCTTATGAAACGTTTATTTATTATGAAGATGTTGGAAGGTGGATCTCTTGCGGACCATTTAAATGATTTTAATACAATTACCAGTCAGTTAAGTTCTATAGGGGTAAACTTTGATGATGAAGTTAGGGCTCTTTTGTTTTTGTGCTCATTGCCAGAAAGTTGGAATGGTTTAGTTATGGCCATTAGTAACTCTGTCTTTGGATCTAGTACTTTAAAGTTTGATGATGTTTTCGGTGCTATCCTTAGCGACGAAATGCGACAAAAAAGCTCCGGTGGGACATCGGGTAATGCTTTGAGTGCAGATTCTAGGGGAAGAAGAATGGAAAGAAGAAAGAGCTCAGGATATCGTAGTAAATCAAGGAAAGACAGATCCAAGTCCAGATCAGGGATAGTGTGTTGAAAATGTGGAAAGAAAGGACACCTGAAGAAAGATTGTAGATCTCGGAAGGGAAAAGAAGGAGACGCATAACAAGAAAAAAATCATGAAGCAAATGTGACAGGTGATGTGTTACAAGATGCTTTGATTCTTTCTTTCGAAAATGTTACTGATTCTTGGGTTGTAGATTCAAGGCCTCATTCCATGCCACACCTGGTAAGAAATATTTTCATGACTATGTTCAAGGATATTTTGGACAAGTCCATTTGGGTGATGATAAACCCTGTAAAATTGTTGGAATGGGTAAAGTTCCTGTAAAATAACAGAATGGAAACCAATGGCTATTAAACAAGGTAAGGCATGTTCCGGATCTGAAGAAAAATCTGATTCCAACAGGGCAGTTAGGTGGTGAAGGTTGTGTGACAACTTTCACAGATAAAACTTGGAAGGTCACCAAAGGAGCCCTGGTAATAGAAAAAGGCAAAAGGTTGGTACATTGTATTTATGCAATGGTATTTCTAACTCTGTTAATGATTTAACTTCCAAAGGAGAAGATGTAGCATTATGGCATCATAGGCTTGGACACATGAGTGAGAAGAGGATGAAGATTCTTCACTCAAGAAATTTGTTGTTGGGTTCGAATAATGTTGATTTGGATTTCTGTGAGAATTGTATTTATGGAAAACAAAAGAGAGTCAGATTTCTCAGAGTTGGGAAAGAAAAGAAGAGCGAAAAATTAGAGCTTGTGCATACAGATGTATGGGGACCTGCTCAGATATCATCTCTTGGTGGCTCTCGTTATTATGTTACTTTTATTGATGATGCAACTAGAAAAAATTGGATTTATTGTATTTAGAATAAATCTGATGTATTTGATACTTTCAAGAAATGGAAAGCTTTGGTTGAGATTGAGACAGGAAAGAAGCTGAAGTGTCTCAGATCAGACAATGGAGGTGAATATTGCAGCAAAGAGTTTGATAGGTACTGTTCAGAGCATGGAATTCGTAGAGAGAAGATAGTTCCAAGAAAACCACAAGAAAATGGTGTGTCATAAAGGATGAACAGAACAATCATGGAGCTTGCAAGGTGCATGAGATTGCATGCATGATTGCCTTTACAATTTTGGGCAGATGTTGTAGATACTTCTGTTTATCTAATAAACAAAGGGCCTTCAAGTTCCTTGGATGGTGGTATTCCAGAGGAAGAATGGACAAGAAAAAAGGTAAACTACTCCTTTTTAAAGCCTTTTGGCTGTGAGGCCTTTGTCCATATTAATAAAGAAAACAGAACAAATCTTGAGGAAAAATCAAATAAATGTACCTTTATTGGATATGGTGTTAATGATTTTTGTTATTGCTTATATGATTATGAAAATCACAAAATCATTAGGAGCAGAGATGTAATATTCAATGAAAAGGTCTTATATAAGAATCAGTTGCAGGAAAAGAAACAGGAAAAATAAAACAAAGAATACACAGTTCTTGATGAGATCACAGAAAAAGTAAAAGTGCCTGAAAATAATAATAATCAACAGCCACAACAACATCAACCACCACAATAGCAACAGGCACCTCAAACACCTGAAAGTGGTGTTAGAAGATCTACCAAGATAAGTTGACCTCCTGAACGATATTCTCCTTCATTATATTATTTATTGTTAACTAATTCTTGTGAACCCGAATGTTATGAAGAAGTAATGCAGGTTGAAACCAGGAAGAAGTGGGAGCTAGCCATGAAAGAAGAGATGGACTCCTTAATGCATAACCAGACTTGGGACTTAGTCAGGTTGCCTGCAGGTAAAACTACATTGCAAAATAAATGGGTTTACAGGCTAAAGGAAGAAGATGGAGGAAAACAGAGGTACAAAGCTAGACTTGTGGTGAAGGGGTTTGCACAGAAGAAAGGTATTGATTTTGATGAAATATTTTATCCTGTTGTTAAGATGAATTCAATCAGAACTATCTTAAGTCTTGTAGCAGCAGAAGATTTACATCTTGAACAGTTAGATGTAAAGAAAACATTTCTCCATGGAGATTTGGAGGAAGAGATATACATGCAGCAACCAGAAGGATATGAGGTAAAAGGGAAAGAAAAATTGGTGTGCAGGTTAAAGAAGAGCTTGTATGGTTTAAAATAGGCTCCAAGGCAATGGTATCTAAAATTTGACAAGTTTATGTCTGAACAAGGTTATACTAGATGTCACTCTGATCATTGTGTTTATCTAAAAAGGAAAAATGATGGCAGCTATATTATATTGTTATTGTATGTAGATGACATTCTTGTTGCAGGGTCTAACATGCAGGAAATAAATGTGCTCAAAAGAAAATTGGAAAATTCATTTGCAATGAAGGATTTGGGAGCTGCAAAACAAATCCTTGGTATGAGAATAACTAGAGACAGGAAAAATCACAAATTAACATTGTCTCAGAATAAGTACATACAAAAGGTGTTGAAAAGATTTAATATGCAGAATACAAAACCAGTTAGTACACCTTTTGCTAGCCATTTCAAACTTGGTAAATAGATGTGCTCCAAGACCCAAGAAGAAATGGACTATATGTCTAAAGTTCCACAAGGCCTGATATTGCACATGCAGTGGGAGTTGTAAGCAGGTACATGAATAATCCAGGAAAAGAACATTGGATGGCAGTAAAATGGATTCTCAAATATTTGAGAGGTACCACAAATCAAGCATTATGCTTTGGTGGTTCAAACATTGCTCTACGGGGATATGTTGATGCAGATATGGCAGGTGACAGAGATAACAGGAGGAGCACTACAGGATATGTATTTACTGTAGGTGGAACAGCTGTCAGTTGGGTTTCAAAAATCCAAAGTGTTGTTGCACTTTCAACAACAGAAGCAGAGTATGTTGCTGCTACAGAGGCTAGTAAAGAAATGATTTGGTTACAAAGGTTTATGGATGAATTAGGTAAGAAGCATGATATGGGCACGTTATACAGTGATAGCCAAAATTCCATTAATATTGCGAATAACTTGGCATTTCATTCTAGTACTAAACACATATATCTCAAGTACCATTTCATACGGTCAGTATTGGAAGATGGAAAGTTGAAGGTAGGAAAAAGATACACACTAGCGAATCCTGCGATATGCTAAAAAAATTTGTAACCAAGGAGAAAGCGGGGTGTACTCGATTCCCAAATTGGTCTACAAGGATAGTAGATGAAGATGAGAAACAGCAGGTCCAAAAGAGTCATTTCCGACAAGTGACAGCCCAGTGGGTTGCCTACAATCGGTCTCAGTGGGGAGATTCTTGGGTATGGGCTCGATTTTTTCATCTGATTCGAGATCCTTGTTTTTCGCTGAATGTAAACCCCGGAAAACTATACACCCCTACAACGGGGGTGGGGGGTGCGGGGAGACTTGTCCCCGGCAGAAGAGTTAAGGGGGCGACCCCGACGCCCGGGGGTAGAGCCGGCCGATCCCTAACGGGGGTTTTGGGGGCGAGCGCCCCGAAAGAATAAAAATAGATGTAAAATTGCCTTGTAAAAGTATAGTAATTTCTAGTCAATCTGGGTTGTTCATTAGGTGGATGATCTAACGGTAGAAGTTATGTTTAGTTTAGGGTTTTTTTTTTGCCCTAGATGGCAACCCCTCTCTTGTATGAGGGTATTGTATTGTGGCTGTGTATTGTATGTGTATTCTCAAAGCGAGAAATAGATAGGGAGAATTGAGAGAGAACAGAGGATATTACAACAGATCTGTTGTAGGTTGTGTCTCTTCATTTTGCTGGATAATAGAAAGGAAGGACTGGCTATTCGGGGTGGACGTAGCCAAAACTAGGTGAACCACGTATATCTGTGTCTTTTTGGTTTTATGTGTTTTGTGTGCTTGTGTTTTAGCATATTTTATATGTGCATTGCTGCAGCAATATAAAGTTTTCTAACAGCACATGTCCTAGTTCTAGTGTTGTCTAATGCCACATGGTGAATGACAGCTACTAGGTTTAACGAAGCTGGAACACATCACTTTTCTAGACCTCTAAAAAATTTGCGTTAGGTTTCAATGCTTCCTTGGGTTGATTGAATTCATTTTAAGGTTGATCTTGAATTAATGTTTCGATTTCAAGGCCTTACTGAATGTGATCTTGAATTCCTAAATGCACACTACCTGAAAGAACATCATTTCCATTCAATGAATGCTAGCTAAGAGACGGATAGGAATCTATGACAAAGTAGCAATCAATTGAAACGTAAGAAGAATTTCACTGATGCATCTAATACAACCAAATGAGAAAATGAAAACTCTTTCCTAGTTCACTAAGAGTTAGTAATTCAAAGGAATATTTTTATTTTCAACTCAAGCGAAAGAATGAAATTTTTTGTTTTTTAGATGAATGAAGCACACAATGCAATGTTACATTAAAAAGAAAAACAAATACTAGATTTGAGCACTACGAATGTAAAGATATAAAACGAATAAATCAAATGCAATACAAGCATAAACGCACTCAAAACAATGATGCACTTTTCCAAGCAAACAAAGTGCTTTCGAAGCAATCCAATGAGCAATGTAATCTATGCTCGAAGTGACAAAATGGAGAGTCAAACGAAAACAAAAGTGATCATCCAACAACCAAAGACACAAATAATTGAGAAATACTAACACAATTAGTCAGTGAATTGAAACGACAAAGATCAAAGTGACTCGAACTTAACTCAGAAGGCTCAGTGAGGAGCGGGTCGAACAAACAGCACAAGGCACCTAGAGACCCTAGGGCTACAAACTCCACTGATAAGATGAAGGAAAAACAGCTGAGAAGACCGAGACTACAGAGTCAAAACAATATCAAAAGACCAATTTCAAGGAAAAAAATCAATCCAGAGCCAAGAAACACTAACAAAAACTTAGAAAAGAGGTCAAATCAAATCCTACAGGATTTGATGTGATTGTTTAGCTATAATCCATGCTAAACAAGGGTTGGCGCACCTATGACAAAAGCAACATGCGCTAATCAGCGCGACTGTTCAAGGAAAATCCGTGCCAAGATAGAAAACCATGGGAAAAAAATAAAAACGTTGATCAGAGGTCATACTTGACACTCTGGAGCTGAACAGGATGGTTGAAAACAGTCAGACAAGTCAAGCAAAGCAAAAAAACAATTAAACGACCAAAGTTGACTCAACAAGCCAAACACTCGACAAACAACGAGATGAGAAACACACGCTAATCCCCAGCGGATTCACCAACTTGTTGTGTAGGTAAATCCCCTCTACGGACATAAGTGATTCCTATAGCCCTAGGGTGGGTCTAGCAGCAATAGGACATGCTAATGCATTGATTCCTAGTTAATGAATGAAACTGAGTCGGGATAGATGTCCTACCTCAGATCCAATGCAGTTGTCATAGCTGTGGTGGCGGTCTCCTGATCTTCGTCTCGACATGTCACGATCCTTCAACAATGGTACTCAGGTGCCTCCACAAGGATCAAAGAATGAAATTAGCATACGAAATAATATTTTCATTCATAACTAGCTAATTGGTCAAGGAGAATTAAACGTGTTGTGTAAGATCGATCACATCAACACAAGACGGGAACCAAAAAATCAGTCATGTATTAAGTAAGAGAAAGAAAGAGATTACAACAAAATGAGCCTTGACGTCGTAGCCTCCTTCAGCAGGTCCAGTCAAAATGCGTCTCCAGCATTTGTTGGGGGATTGGACATGGCAAGGCAATCAGCATAGACTCTCTCTCAACAAGGGTCTCTCTCTCTCTGCTCTATCTCACACTAGCTATATTAGACTGTTCTAGCTATTCTCCAAAATGTTCAGTTATTCAACCCTTTCAGCTAGCTGCTTCTATGTGAGAGAGATGTATTTATAGAAGGATAGGAGGAGGTTGGGATCCCTCATATGGTGGAAGGGAGGCATTATCCTTTGGGAGGTTGCCCCAAAAGGAGGAAACAAGAAGCCAAAGGAAGGTGCTCGATGTTATTCAGTCGAACAACCCAAGCTGACTCGCTCATGAAGTAGTTAGCAATGGAAACTTCACTTCTATATTTAAAAAAATTTCCAAAAACATCTCGATGCCAGCAGTCCACTGAGACAGAGCACCAATGGGCACTGGTCCTAGCGCTAATTTCCCTTCCAGGCGCGAGGCCATAATTTCTTTCCAGTGCCGACCCAAAATCATGTGTTTTTGATGGTCTGTTCCAGGAATAGTCAATAGAGGAAATGTTCTCCTCATAACAAGGGATGCAATGACACTTTTTGCAAGGCATGACACTTTATAAGTCACATAAATCATCCTCCAATATGCAGGATGGGGATTGCAGGGATGGTGAAAAAATGTTGTGTAACAACATAGATGTAGATGCCACAACTTGACATGTGTTGTCTCCTTTAAACATTGCACTAACTATATATTCTTTTCCCAAGTTCAAAGATCATCTACCTAAGTTTTGACGAAATGGGGTAACTTATACCAATGAACATTTGATTGTCTTTTGTAATTCATGTGATAACATTGGTGCCCATGAAAATGATATTGTATGAGGTTGTTTGTTAAAACTTTGGAAGGAAGTGCCACCACTGAATTATTTGAGCCAAACCAAATTTCACTACTAATTTCTTTGCTCAACAGCCTCAAATTTTTCTGTTGTCACATTAAACATTACCTTTTATGATAAAATACAATTATATTATACCCTTCCTCTATCTCTCTCTAACTTATTTTGACCATATGGTTTATGTGGATGTTTTTCAGATATACACATTAACATAAGAGAATAGATGTCATTACTGTATATGTTTCCACTGTGGTATGCCAACTCTCTCACATCATATCCATTTTTCGATCTTAATCAAATTTGAATACTATGGATCCTTAAATGTCTAATTTGGTAGATATTATGGTGGATTGTGAAATTAATGTTGAGAAGTTATTTCCAAGATCGCCCTTTATTTTAGACATTCTTATTAATATTCCACTTCTCAATTGACCTGTAAGTTTTTTTTATTTTTTTAAGGCCAAATTTTGATGAACACTTTTCTAACAATTTATAACCCTTTAGTTGGGTTCCAATTTGATCGTTGGTAGTCACCTTACTAACACATTAATCGGTTGGTTTCTTAAGCTTGTAAGTGACATGAACCTCAACTACTTATTGTACATCAATTTTTAGACTCAAAATTCACATGATATCATGCAATCCACAACATCCACTCACAATAAAGACATGTGAACCCTCCTAATTTGCATTTCCGTTAGGTACATAAATCAAAGGGTGAAGTTGAAATAACAAAATAAAGGTTATAAGGGTAGGCATGCTGGTGAAAAAAAATAAAAAATAAAAAATAAATAAAGTAAATTGTGGAAACCCTCTAAAACCAAATAACTAACCTTCCATAACCGAATTTAACCATGATAATATCTTTCCAATATGGGCAATGCTAAAATTGTGTCTATGGTATTGTTGGTACTACCACTATACCAATATATAAGTGCCCTAGACAAAAATGGATTCCTTATGACCCATATGAAATAATGCACTTTGTATTTAACATTTTTAAACACAATTCAAGAGCTTGAATCTACCACTATATGAGGGAATTATTTGAGACACATTGTTACCAACCAAGAGGGCCTTATAAGCATTAAATTGGGTTTCAAGGTTAACAGAATATGTGACCATTCTCAAGAATCATCACAACATACTCTTCATACAATTATGTTTGTTCACATTTACCTAAGTTAGTTTTTGCAACATTTTAATAATCAATTCAATCATCTAATTACATGGAAAATATAGTCAAACCCATTAAACAATTTCCCAATTGCTTTTTCTTTGGGAAAATTCCAATGCATTACTAAGCAACAAATCACAACCAAATTTTTGTATGAGGCAAGTATCTTTCACCGTAGAATCATACTTCTTATTTTAATAGTTTTTACAAGTCATTAATATTTTCATTGATTTTCCAGATATAGGATGCAAGCCAAAATATAATGGAATAAGCCACATGATTGGTAATTATAGGTATATGTAAAAACCAACATTCCTCAACTCATGAGCACACCATAGGTTCATTCACCATCCTATCATGGTCCCCAACTCAAGGATAATGGTTGATTTATACCATGATAAGTCTCTTACAAATATCATAATGAAAACTATCTATAAATCTATGAAACCCCATCCCAAAATTCACGAATGTGTCTCATCTAGTGTCTAAGTAGCAACACATATAATTTTTCCAATGGGATGCCACCATGAAAGTGAATTATAGGTTTTGTAAACATGGAAAATACATATAAAAATGAGGGTTTTAATATCAAAATTTAAAGGAGTAAATAGTCACAAAGTTCTAACTCAAAATAGAGTCTTAAGAATGGTTAAAGGGAAATCTTCGAACAATTAAAATTTTCCAAAATGAACATATAAACCAAGAAAGATGGGACACTATATGGATCTTCATGGTGTCTATACCATTTTTACAATGTGTTAATAGAAGGGTAAAATAGTGACCATAAAAGGGCTTAAGCCAAGGGAGAAAATTGAGTTTTAATCGATCAAAATAAAGGTAAAGTCAAGTACTCAACAAACACTAACAATCTTATGCAAGTAATAGAATTGAGTACAAGGAAAATGTGAGTTATTTTCAAATGATAGAGACTACCTCTTTGTCGAATGTGGTTGGATCCACTGATTTCTTTTTTATTGAGCTTGTCCGTTGTGCTCTAAAACCTTTCCTTTAGCCATGAAACTGACCTCCCAAGGCTACATTTATATGATTGAAATTGGACTTTAGTCACCACTTTCATGTTTGCATAGGACAATGGAGATGATCAAGGTGAAAAACTTAGATAAGGCCTCTCTTCAAACATGCATCAAAAGCTTTAAGTAAGAAGAATGAAACCAAGTGTTCCCCAACTCAAGAAAAAAACCAATATTAGATGCAAGGTCTTAACTACAAGTTCCAAATGTCATGGTGATATGCTAACAATAGTAGATGTTGAATCTAGATCACCCTCTACCCATGAAACTCTCCAAGAATCCATTTCTTCATGTTGGGTGTGGAGCCTGATTATCTTGTTTACTTTGTATCCATGACTTTGGACCCATTTTATAAAAGAGCATGGCAACTGCCAGGAAATTCTGTCATTACGTGGGTGATCCAGTAGTAGGCACTTTAATTCCTAGCGAAGTCACTGTAGGCAGCTTAAAATAAATAGATGTAAATTTTCCTTGTAAAATATAGTAATTTCTAGTCAATCTGGGCCGTTCATTAGGCAAATGATCTGACGGTAGAAGTTATGTTTAGATTAGGGTTTTTTGCCCTAGAAGGCAACCCCTCGCTTTTATGAGGGCATTGTATTGCGGCTGTGCATTGTATGTGTATTCTCGGAGCGAGAAACAGAGAGGGAGACTGTGAGAGAGAGCAGAGGATATTCTGAGGCGGATGCTGCTTTGTAGTTTGCTCTGTTTGTTGGGATAATATAAAGGAAGAATTTAATTTCTTCAAATTAGACGAAAATGGCCTTAATTGGGTGAACCACGTATATCTGTGTCTCTCTGGTTTTATGTGTTTTGTGTGCTTGTATTTTTCCGCATATTTTATGTGTTTCATTGCTCTGTAATATTTAATTTTCTAACACTTCAATGCATGAGAATGAAAATCCACATAGAGTGATTTAGACAAAATCTATAGGGTTTTCTTAATCACAGTATCAACCATTTATTTGTATTCAATTACTAAGATTAGATCTCCAAAATTAATGTGTTGTGGGAAAGTTATAAGGAAGCACTTGGTTATGGTTGGATACAACCAAGCTTGTATGAAAACGCCTTCATAGTAAATATTTAGTCAGTTGAAATACGGTGGCATATAAAATTTATGATGAATGGTGAATACACAAACAAATTTCCATATCCCTTCCCATTAGAAAACAATCAAAACATTTTCCTTACATATGAGACCTCAGACACATTTTACATGGGATGTAATTCAACAACCATTCTATTGCCAAGCTACAATTTGGGCTTATAACTTGCTTTCATTATCCATATGGGTTAGGAGATTGAGGAGTCTTTCCTTTACCTGATCAATAATACAGTATTCACTCGCAATGTCAATCATAATAGGAGTAGGCCTCTAAGCTTGTCTTCACATGCTTGTTTTGCTTTGTTTGCAACTAACTATTCTCACTTGCAAATTTTATTATCTTTGTAGGTATGACCACTTAATTCTAGGTATGATAGGAGCATCAATTATGCCATTATATTGCTCATCAAAACCACAATAAAAAAACATTATAATACTTCCATAAACTACCTAAAATAATTCATCCAAGTCGTATAACCATATACACTCAACTAAATCATGTCATCATCATCATCAGCATCGTCATGAAAAAATGAGAATACTAAATATGTTTGAGAAATATTCTAACATGTCTTTCTAGTAGTATGTAATCAATATATATAGGCATGAAATAACATTAATAACCATGTCAATGTCATAAAATAGAAATGTAAATAAGTGCGAAAACATATCATTGATATAACCTTAATGCACATTAGGAAGACTCCCTATAGTTCCCTAGTACGCTAGTAGGTCAACTACAAAGTTTGGCATTCAATAATCCTTAAAATTTTAGTAAAAAATTCCATGTATGGATTTGTTACAACACTTCATAATTATTGGAGTATTGACTAGTTTGAGAGTCAATAATGAGAAGTTTGTCTTGGTCAATATTTTATATTTTAACTTTAGGGCTTAACATTCAATAGGTATGATACTATATTCCATGAGGAGAATGGAATAAGGGGCATTGCTTTTAATTTAAAGTTTTAAGCAATCAATTATTTTCAGATTTATTTAATTTTATTCCAAGTTTAGTAGGATATGCATCCAACCCCAAATCTCACAACCATAAACCCATAAATCAATAATCTTATGTGGATAAATTTTAATTTTAATTTTTTATTCCAATATCATATTTATACTTATAAATAGGATGGATATATGTACGGAGTGGTGTGGTGTCACATAGTTTATAATCATGGATATTATCTCTTTATCAATTTGAGAAAAAACTACCATGAATAAAACCCTTATCTCTTTTAAATTATATTTTTAGAATGTAAACACTATTATATAACTTATTACATACATATATTTATAAAGTATTTATAAATGTTATAAATATAAAATAAATTAAAAAACAAATGTTATATTTTAAAAATATATAAAATATTTTATTTATATAAATATATTCTTAAAATATTCATAAATATTATTTCACGAGGTATAGAATAGATGATGACATGTTATATTGTTAAGGCATTCCATGATGTGAAGGTCATCAGTTCAAAACTCTATGGGAAAAAATCCAACCATGTTAAGGGTTGGTGTGGCCTAAGCCGAATGCACGCCCCACATATTTTGACGGCTTCGATGCCCCTGGGTCGTGGTTTCTCATGAAAAAGGTTAAGCGTGCAGTCATCTTAAGACTCACACAACTTAGCCAAAAAAAAAAACATATTCATAAATTTCAAATCATATTCATAAATTTCATAAATTTAAAAAATTTAAGATGCTAAAAAATATTTTTTCTTACATCAAAGTGCACTATTTTGTTGAAACCCAACGGTTCATCAATAGAAGCTTAGTAAAAGAGAATTTATAATTTATTTTGAAAATAATTTGTTTTAATTTTTTTGTTAAATAATGAGTGATGATAATTGTTATTGGTTATTATTTGTGAGTGTCACTTTTATATAGGAAAAAATAATTTATCAATAATATATATATATATATATATATATATATATATATATATATATATATATATATATATATATATATATATATATATATATATATATATATATATATATATATTTCTTTTTCTTGTATCGAGGTTCGATAGGCTGCATTGGTCTTAGTGGACGTTAATTATCATCGTCATCATTGTCATAAATCCATGTAATCTTTTAAATTTGTATATGTGTCTCACAATTCAAAGATTCATATTTTCAATTTAATAATTTTTAAATTATAACTTTTTATAACATAATTTTTTAACATATTATAAAAGTGTTGTGATAAATCAATTTTCATTTTATCATTTAGTATTATTTCGGATAAGAGATTAGGGTTTTAACAATGATAGGTTTTTTCTGAATGGATAAAGAGATAATTATCCATGAGTAATCCACGTGATAACACACCCATTATGTCCTTAGAGCGCTCCTCGATTTAACGTGTGTCGAGGCCTTATGAATGTGTGGCATCGTTGAGGTTCCTTATAATCGCAGTGACCAACTTATGTGTTATCAGCTCCCGGATTATGCCTCTAGCACTTATCCCTATACATCTATTCATGGGTTAGAAATATTATATGTGCGGAATCTAACATACAATCATAACACAAATATAATGCCCAATCTTCAATTTTCGTCCATCTCATGTGCAAGAGTCTAATCATCACATCATTATCACCTTGCTACTATATTATGTCACATTCATATAATTACAATAATGCTCATAAAGATGTACACCAGGATATGGAAAAGGGGACCCTTGGTCCACCCACAATTATTATTATGTAAGCTTCACAAATACATTACAATGCTGCAAAATATCCAAAATCTAGGCCCTATGCCTACTCCCCCAAAATATACAACAAAAAATTTATTAGTTTGATCCTAATTGAAACCCTCAAATTTACATGCAAAACACCCTACCTAATCCTCCCTTTGGTTCACACCTTCAATTATGAAAGAGACTTTGGTGTATGGTGTATGGTTATCAAAATGAGGCCTCAAAATCTTGACCTATTGCTGCAATAAAAAATCCAAACCCTCAGCTACTACCCTCATCCAACTTGTGTGGAAAAATTCCTCTCCAAATTTAGTTGGTTTGGTTCAGTTCTCTTCTCTACCTCTGAGGGGAGACCGAACCTCAAATTTGGTTCTTCTTTCCTTTGTGGGTTGGACCTATGGCATGGTTCATATTTTCGCACTTCTCACTGCTCCTCTTCTCTTCGAGCTTGCATCCTTCCCTTTTAACTTTGTTCCACAAATCTCCAATATATGCGTGTCTCAAGGGGTATGTGAAGGGACGTGTATCACCCAACCGACACATCTCTTTTGTTTTCCGACCCTTCACATTCCTCCAGTCGACTCTCTAAATACTTGCATTGACCCATTCTCTCATGAAGTCGACCCAACACATGGTGAAATTTCCAATGTGGTGATGTGTGGGCTCAATTGAAATGATTGCGTTAACTCATTCCATCGTACTGGAAACCTAAAAATAGAGTGAGCACTCAACACTTGAGCTAACTCATCACACTCAGGCGCATGCGTCTTGACTGACACAACTCGAGCATAGACACACTTTTCTTAGCTGACACAACTCGAGCATGGGTGCACTCATCTTGATCATCTCAACTCGCTCAGTTAAGAAACCCTAAAATGTAACACAATCATCACAAATCGTGTGATGTGTGTCTCATATTGTGACTCAAATCACCCATCTTTTTCCGCACGTGGGTGCTCAAACATGAGGTTTTGACATCCTACGACACTCCAACGATGTTTCCATCCTTGAAAATGAATCCCCATCCGAAATTTATCCATCACCAAGGTGTTGCATCCTTAAGAACATTGTCCATCAAATTGATAACCCATGCCATCGAACAACCTCTCATCAAAATGCATGAATCATGTGAAGAATTCTCATCTTCTAACACTACATCAATCCTATGAGCTAGTGAATGCTCCCATAAGAGTTCCATGTGTTGGATCCTCACGTGTCATCAACTAATCAGTTAGTTAAACTGATTGTAGCGTCAACTCCACAAGAACTCACATAACCCAAATAAGCACCAACTCCCACACAACCCAAATAAGCGTCAAACACATCACATCCCAAGGCCGTCTTGAACATATCCACACATAAAAATCCTCATATAAAATATGTTCATCGGGAATTACCTTTTCTAGGCATTCCACATATATCTGGACCCGCCACCCTGAGCAAGGAATGATGAGCCCATCTCCAAGAGATCATAGAGAAGATGAGTTGGGGTAGTCTTGAGTACTACCTCTCCACACTTCAGGCCCAACTCCACCTCCTGAAGATGTACCCTATTCTCTCGAATATGATCTATCCAATCTTGGAAATGGTCCTCCTACTCCTGGAATGACACCTCCAAAACTGTCTACAATATATCTCCAGAATGGGGGATATGAACCTATCCTAGCCTCAATCTCCTAAATCAATTTATTCAACTTTAGATCCTCAAACCATCGATTTGACTCCATTTTCTCCTTAGACTCCTCAAGCTCTCCGTTGGATCATCTATACTAAGTATCATAATCCTAAACCTCATCTTATACTATAGATGAAATCCTCTTGGCTCCATCATCATCACGATGATCCTCAATCAGTTCTCCCTCCTCATCATAAATGTCAATATAATCATCCCACTAACGTGATGATTTCCACGGGGGATTCACTCAATGAACCTATGACATATCACGTGCATTCGTGGTTTATTAAAAAATACCCTTTATTTGACTACATATTGGAAAATACCTCTAAAAATCACATTATTTAACCCCCTACCAATACAAACCCAATATACTTTCCCAATTTAAAAACCCCTACTTTCACTATGTATTGTAGGTATCCATTTTGTCATTAAATTTTTTTATACCCCTTTATATTCTTTCATTAACTTTGGTCTCCATTTTTTATACTTGCTAATATAAAAACCCTCTACCCCCTATATATCTCACAATATGAACTCAATTGGCATGGTATTTCTTCCCCATTGAAGCCCCTATGATGATGTCTCAACATCAACCATCTAATTTCTCTAAGTGAGACTCAAAGCCCTATTTTCCAAGTCAGTAATTGTCCTAGTCTATTGTAGAAGGATAAAATCCACATGATCCAACCTCCTAAGAATCTCATCATCAGGTTGTCTCTCCTCCACAAGGATAATTGTTATCCTAGCGCCTCCATCTGAAATGGATTGTATAGTCAGAATAATCACATGTTCTACTCCTGAAAGAATGGATACTATCTTTAAGTGTGGTAAAGGAACAACTCTCTCTCCAATCAAGAACTCTTCTCCTACTACATCCTCTTAGTCGTCCAACTGAATGATGGTGAAGTCAAGTTTCCCACCCCAACATCCAACATGAAGTGGAACATCCTTGGTTGATCCGAGAACTCTCCTATCCTCAGATTTCACTTCTTTGAAGGACATATCGATTGGAACAATATGAAAACCCAATTTTCTTGCTACATCCTCCCTCATGAAGTTGTGAGTGGCACCACTATCCACCACAGAAACATGTTGAATCCCAACAACATCTACTCTCACATAATTCAATTGGTTTCTCCTTTTATCATGTTTTGGAGTGGCTTATTTTGAAGAAGCTACACCCAAAACCTGCATCAATGCCATAGATGAATTTTCAACCTATTGCATCCCAATCGACTTCTACTTCAATCTAAAATTCTTCGCCATATGATCTTCTACACACATCCAACATGAAAGAGACTTCTTCTCCTTCCCTAAAATATTTTGGTTCAATCCATCCTCTTTTCTCTTTCCCTTTGTCTATCTTCTTCCTTCCCTTATCACCGCTCTCCTCTTTCTCTTTTGTCTTCCCATTCACATAGAAATCCAAAAGCTTATATTTCACAGTGATGGACATTGCAAGTGTCTAACCATTTTTCCTTCTCACCTACATTTATGCTTAAGGTTTCAATCCCATCATGAAGTTAAACAACTTTCCTCTATCAGAAATATCCTTTATCTCCAGCATGAGACCAAAATACTTAGGAGTGTAAGCTTGTATACTAAATATTGCCTCAAAGTCCTCAACTTATTCCTTGCATTCCAAGTTCGATCCTTTGGTCCCAACTATGTGTACAAAGATTCCTTCATCTCTACTCATGTATTGATATCATCCTGGATGTGACCAAAAATGATCTCTTCTTCCCTAGTCCTCCACCTCAACTTCACATTCCTTGTCAAATATGTAGTAGCAACCCTAATCATGTCCTCTTCTATGCATGCCCCTAGTTGTCCAAGATATTGCTCTACATCCCAACAAAAATTGCCAATCACCTTGGTACTTTTGGTACCATCATACAACTCTGGTTCCTTTTCCTTCACCTTCACTAAAGTATTGGAAAAACCCTTATGAAATTCTTTATTCATGTTGTAACAAACAACAACCCCCATTATTTTTTTATCATAATAATAATGGGGACCATTTTTCCAAAAATACTTAAATAAATCCCTTTCTATCTCAATAAACATTAAAATAATAAAATATGTTCATTATTGAAGAACCATCGCAGCCTTAACCACTATTACCAATTTCTTCAAAAAAACATTATTTTATATTAAGACTTAGCAACGAGGCATCCCTGGTACCCGGAAGCCCGTAGCTTCTTAAAATTTAATTTTTAAAGTTTCTAGGCACACAACTTTGGGTTCCACGTCATCACATGCTTCATTATTCGTGCACATAAAAGGATTGGCTTACACTAATATAATATATTTTCAACCACACTATAATATAAGTAATGCCCCCATTCCTACTTCAATACCCCATAAACCTGCTCCTCTTATAACCATAACTTTATTCCAATTATACCAGGTCTCCCTTTCGAGCTACTACAGTTGCTCTCACTCCTCTACTACCTGCAAGCCTTGAAGCCCTACTAATTTAAAAATTTTCATTTCAAGTTTCCTCTAGGAACTTAAGTCCATGGCTTTGACGTGGAGTTTTTCACATGGCCTCTTGCATATCTATTTTCCAATCAATCAAACACTTCCATTCAAGTTTTGCACTGAAACATTTAAGATGAAAGTTAGATAATTTAATGGAAAAGAATGCTAGTTTAGAATTAATTTCTACGGTTTCTCGCTTTTCATACCTACGAGCTAATTTTCTTTGTTCTTTTCAAATTCTTGTAAGTGAGCTATGATACTTATCACTCAGGAGAAATGAAGGAGGATATGTCAAGATCTAAAAATAAATCTCCTTTGTAGCAACCCTTCGGCCCATATAAGGAAGATATAAACGAAAAACTTCTGGATGCAACTCTTTTCTCAGACATCGTCTATACAAGAGATTCAGTAAACACTTCATGGGAGAATATTTACAAATTATTTTAGGATGAAAAGCCTCGGGTTACAGTGAAGGTTGTGAAAAATGATGACCTAACAACTACATCAGAGGCAACCCTTCAAGACACAAAAAATTCTTTCTTGCATAGAATTGCAGCAAGGCCCAGATTAATTCCCTACACTGATATGGTTAGGTGGGTAGTCGAGAATGTAAATATTATATAACGAAGGTTTTATTCCAAAAAGGGCACCGTGATTTGCTCATTCAGGTCAAAATACCTTCAAGTTATGTACCATTTACCTGAACCCCAATGCAATTTCAATAAACAATATGTGCAAGACTTCACCAAGAAGCATGAATCAGTTTCTTATTCCATAAGAAAATGGAGGCAATACCCAAATAAACACAAACAAGAGGAGGATCATAAGTATTTTATAACTTCACTTGCTACTCCTTTCAATCAAATTGCTGCCATGATGTATAGATTATATGCTTACCCCAATGTATATGAATTTCCCAATACTTAGGTTTCTTATATTGATGGGGCATATGAGGGTTACATTTTTAATTGGTCTACTTTATTGTATGATAATATAACCAAACACATTCTAGATTTTCGCAGCTCTCGGAGTGTTTTTGAAAACATCATTCCCCCATTTTATATTTCTACCTACATTATGGATTTCCTATGCTTTTATTTGGATTTCCTAGCCATGGGAAGGAAATGGAATGCTTTTGATCCTCTCCCAAAACAAATTTATCATATTATTCTTTGGGAATCCAATTATCTTGACCATTTTTACAAAATATGTCACCTTGTCATTATTCCTATTTATGAAACAATTTTTTATGTCAAGCCTCCAAGAATGACTCTGGAAGCCATGAATAGCCTCAAGAGAATCAAGAACTGCTTCGGTAAGGAATTGTTTACTTATATCAGAGTTTTGGGAAGCCATGGTGTGCCTCATGTCCTACCCCACTATATCCCAGATAAATTGTTATGCGGGGAGGTGGCTTACCAAATAGTAGCCATCAGGATAAGTAAAGCACTAAAGGATTGTAACAAAAGAGTATGGCCTTAGTTTCCTCTCCCTTTCTGAATTTATTCCCTAAGCAATTATGGTCACGCAGAAAAAGAATTAAAACCCATAGAAGCTTTAAAATTGGTTACCATCCTTGCTAGAGCATATGACCATGATGGAATAACACATCGAATTGCAATGACCTCTGGTATTAGAATATTTCATCATGAGTAACATACATTTGATAATTTGTTTGTTGAATCCTCCTCATATAGCACAATCTTAAACAATGTTGATGAAAAACTATCAGTGAAAGAATGGGAGAAGTTCTTCATTTTCAGGAATTCAAGGTTGTATCTTTTTCCTATGAATCTATTGCAACTTCCTTTAGTAAGGTGCATCTCTGAAAGACACTATGGCTTCCACTCAACAACAACAAGTAGGGACAAGTAGTCCTATAAGTTATGAAGCGAAATTTCACACAGAAGACCCAAAATTGCAGAAGGTTTGGGAAGAATTTAAGAAAATCATTGACAACCCAACATAAGGAGAACAAGAAATCGTAAAAAAAGGGAAGGAGATTTATTCCCAACAACAATATTTGAAAAATATTTTTAACACTGTGCAAAAGACTCTTCCAGAGAAATCAATGCTAAAGAAGATATCATTGACTAGTCATCCTAATGTGGAAATCATCCCTGCAAATACTACCTCTGAAATCTCCCTCAATATTGAGAAGATTCATACTATGGATGTTTTCTATATCCCAATGCATAAAGCTATAATGAAAAGGGGCAGTAAGAAGAGACAGTTAGAAGCATCTCATTGGTCTCAAGAAATTCTCCTCCTGCTACTTCTCTTGAAGTTCTTTGGAAAGGATCATCGACTACCCCTGGTGATGAACTTGGTAAGTTGACTAAGTTTGCATGTGCCTATGTGTCTACAACTATTGACAAAGAAATAGAGTTAAAAGAATTACTAAAGGAAAAAAATGAAAAAGTAGCTACCATGGAACAAGAATTTGTAAAAGAAAAAGAACAATGGAAAGCACAAAGAACATTTACGGGCAGAATTAAATCAAAAGGATATCAGATTGACTACATTGCGAAGATAGTTCAATGCACTCCAAATCCAACATTCTAAAGAGATAAAGCTAAAGGATGGACAACTTAGATATTTACAACAGAAGATGGAACAACTGTAGGTTGGAACTCCTGATTTAGCGAAATTCAAACAAGAAGCTTATGAGCTTAATTCTCAGCTCCAAAAACAACAATGCCTTTTCTGTGATAAGTTGAGTTTAATACAAGTAGAATTAAATTTGGGAGATGCATTAACTTATCAATTAGTTGATATGGAGACCTACTATGATGATGCAAAATGAGACTTAAACATGCTACTGAAATGACAGAACAACGATGAGGGAAAGCATTATGATTTTCCTAAAGTTGATGAAATGCATATGTCTATTATTTTCAAAAGTTGGAAAGCCAAAATTTGTTTTGTAAAGAAGTTGGTCAATACACATTATTTTTATAATGCTATGGTAGAGTCCATTACAAACTCTTTACTTGAATCAAATTTGATACCATCCATCTAGAAGATTCACTACCAGATGTGGAGAAACTGTGAAATGATTGGTTTGAAGAAAGGACTTAGTTTTTTAATAGAATTGACTTTTAACCAAGGTCAATCTTAATATTAATTGGAAATTCTTGATTAAGCATCATAGATATTAGCTAGTCCTTAAAGCACTTACCAATGCATCTATTCAAATGATGCAACATTTGAAGGAATCTATTTTTGGTTGTCAGGTACACATTAAGCCCCTATCTTCTCCAGAGTTTTCATCGCTTCTAGAGATTCAAAGACAATGGAAATAGACTATTGGCTCGACTTCAATTGATTGAGATTATTGTAACTCTTTACCTTTTTGTGATAGTTGTTATGCTTTAGTTGACTATTTGTAGGATAATTTGTTTAACTCTCATATTATAAAGGAGGTTATAAATCACTCTCTCGAAATGATACAAGGGGTTTTGATTTTTGGAGAAAAGGAGAACTTTTGTTGCGCTTTTGTACTTATGTTTTGATTATATTAGATATGAACCATTCCAATCCCAACATGAACAGATCGCTCACAGATCGGGTACTTCTATATGTTTTGTTTGCTTTCTATTAATAAGGGAATTATTTTTACTTGTTTAAGTGTTGTTCATGTATCTATGTTTAATGATTTAAGCACACTCACTATTGATGTGTGAAATCAATTTATTACAAATACATTGAACAACGGAAGCATTATTTCATATTTGTTGAACTTAATATTAATTGGATTAACTATTTAATCAAATTAATATGTTTATCGATATTATAAAACATTGGTTTATGAGAACCTTTATTTTAATTAAATAGGGTTATCATTCTATCACATATGTTTTGAAACACTTGGGTAAAGTAAAGTAAAGTAATTATTTCAGTTTTATATTAGTTTTAATATTAGCCAATCATTATCTTATCCTATTATCATCCTTTTTTCCCATCTCCATCCAAAATCCATTTTACAGGTAATTGGACCCAAAATACCAATTGGGACCACCATCCCAAACATATAAGAGTTTAAATTGGGGTTCTCACCGAGTGGATTCCCAAATGTTGATGTAGTCATTTTTTTCCATCAACACTTCAATATCATAATTGTATATGTCTTCTCATGGACCACTAACATACATCACCGACTTGCATATCCAACTAATCCAATATTCGTCCATCAAACTCAACCTTTTCAAGAACCTACTGAATCAAATCTACTCTCACGATAAGAAACATCCCTCTTGATCTCCATTTCTTCTCAAAATAAGGATTCTTCACTCAGGAAGGTACTTGACTCCCTCTATGGATCAATCTATGATGCCACCTGTCACGTACGGGACAATGTGGTGAAGAGCACCAAACCACTGTCACTCTACTTTAGTTACTACTACACTTCAACAATCTACTGCTATGGTAAATCAACTCTGAAACCGCCTTCATGGGAAGGTGTTGGAATCTCCACAGATAATTTCTCTAATACCACTTGTCATACCTCCAACCTGAGATCCTCAAGTTAAGGTACGTCAAGACCCTTTGAGTGTGCAACACCTACAAGGTTCCTCACAATGGCAATAAACAGGTTTGAGTATTTGGCTCCCGAACTATGCCTCTAACACTTATACTTCTATTCACATGTTAGATATATTATCTGTGCAAAATCCAACATGCAATCATAACAGAAGTATTTCCCAATATTCAATTAACATCCATCTCACATGCAAGAGTCCAATCATCACATCATTATCATCATGCTATTATTATTTTAGAGTCACACAATTACAATAATGCTTATAGGGATGTACACCATGATATGGAAAAGGGAACCATCAGTCCACCCATAATTATTATTATGTAAGCTTCACAAATTCATTACAATGTTGCAAAATATCTGAGATCCTGATCCACACTACCCGTGAGAGTAGAGCGAACTTAAAATTTAGTTTTGCTCTCCTTTGTGACTCAGACCTGTGACACAGTTCAAATTTCCAGACTTTGCATTGCTCCTTCTCTTACTTCTCTTCAATCTTATTTCCTTCCCTCCACGACTCTCCAATATAGATGTATCTCGAGGGCCATGTGAATGGACGTGTCTCACCCAACTGACACATCTCTTTGGTTGGACGACCCTTCACATTCCTCCAACTGACTCTCCAAATACTTGCGTTGACCCCTTCTCTCATGACGCTGACCCAACACATGGTGAAATCTCCAAAGTGGTGATGTGCGGGTTTAGTTGGCATGATCGGTCTGAATCGTTCCATCGTATAGGAAACCTCAAATTCGGGCAAGCACTCAACACTTGATTTGACTTGTCCCCTCTCAAGTTGTTACACTTGGGGTGTGCATGTCTTAACTAGTGAAACTCGGGCATGGGTGTGCTCATGATAGCTGACACAACTTGGGCATGGGCATGCTCGTCTCAACTCGCTTGGTTAAGAAACCCGATATGTTACCTAAAACGTGGCAATGCTTATTTATGAGTCTATAGAGTAATTAAAATGTGGGGCAGTATATGCTCACTGCTAGATAATGTACCTGCTTCAATTTTATGGTGGGCATATACTGCTGCTTCAATCCTATGGTGGGCATATACTGCCACCGCATATTTATTGCTCAATAGATTGATAAATATTTGTTGCGCCCAAACGTGAGGATTTGACAACACCACTCCATACAACATTTTTCCTATGGGCACGAACACTGAAATTATGCATATGGTCCTAAATTTTTTTTGTTTAAGTATGGATAACGAAGAATGTGTTAACGACGTTAGAGATAAACGAGTGAAGAACACACATTAAGGGGGATGAGAAAACCAAAAACCCAAATTTGTACATATTTTTTGGGTAATTAGGTTGAATCTATGTGGGGGATTGGATGGAAAAATTGTCTTCTCGCCAATGAGATATTATCACCATGATTATGCCAGGATGGAGGAACTATGTACCCACTAATGGGATGTTATCACTAGGATTGTGCATGGCTCGTTTGAGACTGGACACCTCTTGTTGGGGCCCAAGTGTGATTTAGGGTACATAAGGGTGAATTTGTGTTAATGAGAAGCATGTAAAATGTACATGTAAATGTAAATGAAATGATATAAAATTTAAATGCAATGGAATGTGAATTTCTAATGGAGGGAAAATCAGTGAAATATATTTTCATTAAAATATTCCCCTCCCATAATTATAAAATTATTTATGGTTAGGGGTTTTAAAGAGGAGGTAAGATGCATTAGAGTTTGTCTCTTGTAAAGTCCTATTTAGAGGTTAGGGGCTAAGAAGAGCTTTGGAGGTTGTGCAACCTCTTTATGTTTTCATTAAAATATTCCCCTCCCATAATTATAAAATTATTTATGGTTAGGGGTTTTAAAAAGGAGGTAAGATGCATTAGAGTTTGTCTCTTGTAAAGTCCTATTTAGGGGTTAGGGGATGAGAAGAGTGTTGGAGGTTGTGCAACCTCTTTATGGCCATGGCAGGGAGGCCTGCATATTATGTAAATTATACTTGTGTTAATGAAGGAATCCATATTCTAGTTCAGTGTTCTTATGTGCAACAGTTAATGTGATGTATTCTAGAGGGTATAATTTTTTTCCAACACACCTTGAGATATTAATTCCTCCAATGGTAACTTCCATACCCAACCCCTCCCCGTGATGTTTGAACTCGAGACCTACTTGGAATTAAACCCCACACAAACCAATAGATCTACACTTCATGGATTAAATTTGTATATATTATAAAAGATATGGAATGTAGATGGAGATATGAGGAACCCAATTTCTAGTTTATTATAATAGTAGGGAGCGTGGTCATGAATCACAAATGTAATTTCCCTGAAAGTCCAATTCATTATCATTCTCACAACCATACTTCCCATTTCTTTTTACTAATTGGCAATGTCTACATCCTCCTCCACTGTTGCCTCTGCCTCCATCACAACTCTATTGTACAATGTATTCAACCATCAAGGTGTTGATGTCAAGGAAACCTTCCCTAGGCATCTTTACCATTTTTGGGCAGTGGGGAACAACCATTTCCTAATTTGCCTTAGTTTATTCCCTCATAGAATTTGCAACCAAAACGATGTGTTGAACCAAATACAAAAGCAACAATAACAGATTGTTTTTCAATCTCTAAATTTTTAAAGAGCAAGATGCAAATGCTTCTTTGGATGGGATTTCAAAATTTCATTATCGAGTGTTCAATTTGAAAACATGAAATGGATGAATGATTATTCACATAGGCATTGTTTTTTCATCGAAATTCGTAATTCTTTTAAACAAGAAATTCCACTGTAAAAGTGTGAATTGTATTTTTAATAGTGGAAATAGATTTAACACCATCAAAAACTATTGAAACAACCAAAATTTTAAAACTTAACTTCTGCAAACCAAATTTCAAAAATATTCTTCCCCATCCTATCAAAATCATACTAAATTTTCTATATTTTTTATACCGAAATATCACCTCCTTATATATATATATATTATTTCTATTTCAGCGTCATGAGCATAGCATCATGTAGGGTGCCCACCGTCTCTTACAAGAGCATGCCGTACGCGGATATTAAAAGGAAGGAGGTTGGGAAAAGGAGGAAGGTCTGTTTTGAAATTTCCACCGTGGTCGTTGGAAGCGTGATCCACGTGGAGGTGGCCAAAAAGTGAGGAAGGTCTGTTTTGAAATTTCCACCGTGGTCGTTGGAAGCGGGCGTGATGCAGGTGGAGTGGCCAAAAAGTCGCCTATTTAACTACTGTGGTTGAAAATCCAAATTCCAGCCTATCATAAAATTGGGAAACGTTATCACCAATCTTTGAAGTCGAGAACGTATGGAAGACACAACGAAGCCAAGGCCCCACGGGACCCAGCGGAGCGACAGATATACACAGGGTGCACAGATACACATCAAACAAGCGCTTCACTGTATATACATGCGCACTAACGCTTCAGGCTTTTAAAAACCCTAAATTCCAATTCATCTTCATCCCTTGCACCGCTGCCTCCACCGCTCTGCATCCTCCTCTACGATTGTCTCCGCCTCCACCGCCACCGCTGCATCCTCCTCTCCGATTGCTTCCGCCTCCACCGCGTGGTGCACCCTGCTGCACCGATCCGTGCGCCTCCACCGCTGGGTGCATCCGCCTGCAGCGCTGCAGTGCGTGCTTCCAGCTCCACCGATCCATCCGCCTCCGGCGCCGCAATGGGTGCGTCGGCCTCCACCGTTGCCTCCGCCACTGCTGTTCTGTGCGCATCCGTCTCTAGCTTCGCAGTGGGTGCTTCCAGCTCCACCGATCCAAGTACACTCAAACCGCCTCTGTGCAAGTGGCGATCTTCTCCCCTCGATATGAATCATGTTGGTGCCTAGATGAACTCGTAATCATGTTACATTCAAATTCTCTTTTCGATATGCTGAATCATGTGCTTAGATGAACTCGTAATCATGTTACACTCAAAGGCTCCATTACCGTGTCACGCTCGCTGAGCTTCGGTGGACGAAGGGAAAATAAACAGGTAAAGAAATGCCCACAAAACATCTCGAATCTTCTAAAGCTTTAATAGTTTTACATGGCGCAGATCATGAGGATCAGGTCAGAGCAATTTTGCCCCTTGAAACTCATGATTTCCTTTCCTCTTAATATTGATTACATCTAGAAATAATGATGTTTCCATAAGAGCAATAGTGGCAATACCATCAATTTATATGTTGACTGGGCTTAACACAAAATACTTGCCAAAGCTCTGCTGTTCCCATGCCTTCAGCCAAGATTATCCGAGCCAAGGATATGCATGTCTAACAGATAAGTTCTTAGAATCTTGTAATGGATTGCCTTATCTTTAAAGGTATATGGGGCACATTTTTATGGAAAAGAGCTGTTTGAGTGGGAAGATGAATTGGGGAGACTTCCCAATGAGGTAAAAGGGAACGCTCAAAAATAGTTATGATACCCTTGACAGTGAAGAACAACAGATATTACTAGACATTGCATGTTTTCTAAGCGGGCAAAACATTGAATAGATTAGCTGGAATGGAAGGCGGGTTTTCCAAAGGTTTTGATTATACAGAGTTGTTTGAAACTGAAGAGCATACACGGAAGATTCGGCCGCTAGATTTCAGTCAGTGCTGTGAGCTGGAAGAGCTGCCAAGTATGGCAACATTGACCTCTTTGGAAGAGTTTCACTTACATGGCTGTGTGAAGGGGCAAAAAGCTGTTGGAGCAATTTGCAAAGTTTCGGGTGCTCCATGTTTCTACGTGCTCGAGTTAGAAGAGCTACCGAGGATGGAAACATTGTCATCTATGGAGGAGTTTTACGCAGACGACTGTGTGAAGCTGAAGCCCATAAGTGGGTTGGAGCAGTGTGCAAAGCTTGCTAGGTGCTTCGAGTTAGAAGAGCTGCCGGAGGATGGAAAATCTATGGAAGGGTTGTACGCAAACGGCAGTGTGATGCTGAAGCGCATAAGGGGGTTGGAGCAGTGTGCAAAGCTTCGGGTGCTCAATGTTGCTAGGTGCTTCGACTTTGGATGGAAACGTTGACCTCTTTGGAGGAGTTTTACGCATTAAACTCTGTGAAGCTAAACAACATAAGGGAGTTGGAGCAGTGTACAAAGCTTCGTGTGCTCAATGTTGGCGGGGCTCCGAGTTAGAAGACCTGAGGATGGAATCGTTGACCTCTTTGGAGGAGTTTCCAACATATAAGTGTGCGAGGTGAAGAGCATAAGGGGGTTGGAGCAGTGTACAAAGATTTGGCTGCTCAATGTTGGTGGATGCAGGGAGTTAAAGAGCTGCCAAGTATGGAAACATTGACCTCTTTGGAGAAGTTTTACACAAATGACTGTGTGAACCGCATAAGGGATTGGAACAGTGTACGAAGTTCTGGGTGGTCAGTGTTGCTAGGTGCTCCGAGTTAGAAGAGCTGCCCAGGATGGAAACATTGTTATCCATGGAGGAGTTTTATACCAAATGGATGTGTGAAGCTGAACAACATAAGGGGGTTGGCGCAGTGTACAAAGATTCGGGAGCTTAATGTTGGTGGGTGCTGGAGTTAGAAGAGCTGACAAGTATAGAAACATTGACCTCTGTGGTGGAGTTTAGTGTGAAGCCGAAGCGCATAAGGGGATTGGAGCAGTGTACGAAGCTCCGGTGGTCAGTATTGCTAGGTGCTCCGAGTTAGAAGATGGAAACATTGTTATCCATGGAGGAGTTTTATGCAGATGGATGTGTGAAACTGAACAGCATAAGAGGGTTGAACAGTGTACAAAGCTTGAGTGCTCAATGTTGCTTGGTGCTCCGAGTTAGAAGAGCTACCGAGGATGGAAACTTTGGAATCTATGGAGGAGTTTTCCGCAACTCGATGTGTGAAAGTGTAGAACATAAGGGGGTTGGAGCAGTGTGCAAAGCTTCGAGTGCTGTATGTTTGTAAGTACTATGAGTTAGAAGAGTTGACAAATATGGAAGCATTGGTATCTATGGAGGAGTTTTACGGATATGGATGTGTGAAGCTAAAGAGTATAAGAGGGTTAGTTGACAAGGCTTAGGTGTTGAACAGTGTACGTGGTCGGAGGACCTCGATGTCTCTGGATGTCCCAAATTACAGTGTCTATTGTGGGAGTAAGAGGGGGACGAGCTGTGGACGATTAAAGGCAGACGACGTGCTAGTTACGTGAAAAGCCAAGCAAGAAGAAGCCGGAAAAGCGAAGCAAGCAGAAGCGGGTTGTGCAATGAGAAGGAAGATTTATCATTGTAAGGGGCAGCCATAACACTGGAAATTATATATGGCGTTGTTATTAATTGATATTTGATAGAACGAAGCTTTTCTATGTACATGGTAATCTTAATTTTTATCTAATTGAAAATAAACCAAAGCAACTGTACCATCTCAAAGCCTGGGTATATATTAATAATGTGTATGATGCGTTTGATAATTAGTTAAATCAAGACCGCAATGCATACAGTATACCTCCCGAATTACTGATTCATGTTGTTTTTATTGACCAAGGACGCCAGCCAACCACAGGAAGCAGCTTACAGGGCTCACTTAGCTTCACTTCCCTGCAGCTCACATCTAGCAACCAGTAATCTGATAGGAAGATGCAGATCCAGTTCTATCTGGGAGAATTGCTCTGTGACCTGTTGTAGATGTTTGCATAGAGAAGACACTCATCCCAGAGTACACTTATATTTATTTGGGAGGAGCCATCAATGTCATGACGAAAGACATCATGGAGAATTTAAATCTTTAAAGGATGTCAAGGCAAACCTCCATTGTTCTTCAAATGGTTGACAAGTCCGCTATTAAGCCGTAAGGTATCCTAAAAGACTTGCTTTGATTATCAAAAAGAATCCTAAATGTGATTTGATTATCAAAGATTCTAAATTTTTCCATGAGTGCCAAGCTGAGTTCATGACTGCATAGGATGAACGACTCAGAATAACATATGAAATTCCCAGTAGTATGAAAATAATTAAACTACAAGCATGGGAAGAAAAATTCAAGGAGTTCATAGAAAATTTTCGAGTTGTCAAGCACAAATGGTTGTTTTCTGCACAGGTTAATAGAACATATGGCGCCGTACTCTACTGGATGTCACCTATCATTTACTGCATCTATAGTTTTTGCAGGGTGTGCTATCATAGGTGATCCACTTTTAACTGCCATGACTATATTTACAGTCCTGCAATATTCCGTGTCATGCAAGAGCCAGTGAGAATGCTGCCTAACGTTTTGCTTATATTAATTCAAGTTAAAGTATCCCTAGATTGTCTGAACAAGTATTACAAGATGATGCGCTGAGGCATGTAGTTTAGAGGAAAGCACTCGCTGGATCCCAGTATACCATCGAAATTCATCGAGTTATCTTCAGTTGGGATCTGGAGTTTCACTGCTAAAATTAACACCAACATTGAAGGGAATAAATCTGCAAATTAAAAAAGGGAGAAGAGGTAGCAATTTGTGGCTCAGTGGGATCAGGGAAATCTGCTCGGCTATATACAATTCTTGGAGAAATCCCAAAAATTTCAGGAGAAGTGAGTTGAATATAAACTATTCTTGAGCAGCAGTAACCATTTCATAGTTCAACAAAATTTTAGATGCAGTTTCTTTCCTTTCTATAGTGTGTTTTGTAGAAAATATATTTTATTTAGATATATTCCATAATTTTTTTGATTGCACTGCGTGCAGGTTCAAGTATATGGTAGTGTTTCCTACTTGGCACAAAGTTTGGATTGAGAGTGGGACTGTCAGAGATAACATATTCTATGGGAAACCAGTAGAAAAAATTCAGTACATGAAGGCAATAAAAGATTGTAGATTAGACCAGGATATAGAGAGTTTTTCTCACGGAGTCGTAACAGAGATTGGGGAGAGAGGATTGAATATGAGTGGAGGACAAAAATAGAAGATTCAGTTGGCCATAGCAGTATATAATGATGCCAACATTTATCTATTGGATGACACCTTCAGTGAAGTCGATGCTCATACAGCTTCAACTCTATTTAATGTGAGAAATCATTTTGTTTTGTGACTTGATTTTTTGGTTTTGTCTGAGTTGATTTCTTGCTCTTTGATATGCATAAAGGGAGTATTCAGTTTTGAAACAATTGAAAATAGGGATTGAATTTATGATTCTTATAAACTTAAATTACTTGCAGGATTGTGTGAAGAGAGCATTGACAATGAAAATAATAGTACTTGTCACCCAACAAGTGGAATTTCTTCCTACCGTCAATAAAATCCTGGTAGACACATATTCTATCTTCTATGGACTCAATCAGAAAATTCACTTTATGAAATTTGGTGGTTTCTTAGAAGTTACTCTTCCTTCTAGAGTTTTGAATATGTTGGCATGTCTCATCTATCTTCACAGGTCATGGAAGGTGGAGAAATCAAGGAAGCCGGGAGCTATGAGCAAATATTAACATTAGGACAAAAGCAACTTGTTAATGAGCACAGGGAAGCCGTGACTTCTGCTAATCCAGTGAATTGTCCTGCTTCAGTTTGATCTCAACAAACTAACATAAGCAGATTAGTAGTTACCAGGACACACAGTTCAAGAGTACTGGTTAGAAAAGAAAGTGTAGAAGATATTTCCTTTAACACAGGGCAATTGATTGCAAAAGAAAAGAAGGAAATAGAGGATGTAGGATTGCAACAATACTGTGATTATATTCATGTAGCAGGAGGGGCGTCACTTTTCCTTTGCATTATACTATCACAAGAAGCATTTGTTGTTGGTTGAGTAGCATCTAACAATTGGCTTGGGCCTCGGTGGTTTATGATCATTTAGGCCGTTCAAAACCACCGGGTCCAAGACAACAAGATTACCATTTCCTTTGGTTACACAGATTTGGGAAAACTTGATTCCTCAAATAGAAGAGTCTCTTACAACCACCTCTGTCCATCTGGTATTTTCTAACGCTATTTTCTTAATAGCTTTAGATCCTTATTAATCCAGATCTATTTAGAAACGATAGATGGAGATTGGCACTCCTTGCACTTCGCTTTGTTTGATCCTGCCAAAGCTTTAAAAAAATCAGAATTTAACACAGGCATATCTAAAGTTGAAGTAATCTATGTAAGCATGTAAGTCCCAAGTTAATGTGGATCTATGCTAAACTGGTTATTTTTATACTGTTTACTTTGTAATATATCCTGGAGCTATGCAAAACTAATTGTTCTCTATATGTAGTAATACAAAGACAAACACATACTCAGGTATCTTCTCCATCCTCGGGTATAGAACAATTCTTATAGTAAATTAAACACATAATAGCTTGCGGTGGCCTTATATAACAACAATATGCTTTTCAAACAAATTGTTGAGGTTGAGACCTTGTGACATGGAGATAAATTCAAATGCATTCATTAACACAGGCTGTGTCTCTTTCTTCTCTGTGACAAGATGATCCTAATTAAAAACCTAGTCAAAAGATTGTTCCTTGAATATTCAGAATTTGAAAAACAACATTTCACACACAAATCTTACTTCTGAGTCATTAAAAACAGCATCTACGTCATCCGAATTATGTCCTTTTCTTCTTGGGACTTGGGTGGCTTGTAACCCTTCTTAAAACATTCATTCTCTAAAATCTAAGGTACAATAACACGCTACCAATGGAGGATATAAATGTGCATGCTAGTTTGTTGCAAAGCTCATTACAAAAAAGAAGTGCATTCTCATCACACAAAAATCCACGACTTTTTAATCTTCTCAAATTCTATTGCTCTCGAGTATGACATGATTAATCTTTTCAAATTCTGTTGCTGTCAAGTATGAGATGGATTCAAATAATAGTGAAGGTAATCTATGGGACAAGCTGAACACATTTGCAACGTTATAGAATACAATTCAATACCGTTTTACTTACTGTCTTTGGCTCTGGATCCAAAATTCTCAATATCAGAAGAAAATCATGGAGGGCAGGTGAAATCAGCTTTATAAATCTACAGTTCTGTAGTATCATGTCAGTCATTCGGTTCTATCTTTATAGAAGTGCTAAAAAGAAAAGTAAATAGAGCGAAAGTATGTAACTTTGGGTTGATCTGGCATTCTTGCATTCTTACTTTTTTATATAGTGCCAGAAGATTTGATTCATCAAAAGGCAAGCAACCTGCCATCAAATCAAATAGGATATCCAAACTAGTTAATTTGTGCTTCTCATTTTTGTGGATGCAAGCTTGTCAATCGAAAGGCTACATACAGACCGTACTTTTGCAAGGTTTTTTGAAATTGACCATAGTTATTGGACACACTCAAGAGAGGGAACAGACCGTACCGTTACAATTTACATTATGGGTGTACTATTTTACATGGTCAAGGCTCAACCCTCATCAACATGTTGACTGTGGCTGTCTTTGGTAACAAAGGTTTAATGGGGCTCTTTCTCTTGTTTGTTTTAAGTTCAGTCTTGTTTTCTAGTTGTAACCCTGCAACTGCTGTATATACAGTAAGCCTAACGAGTTATTTTGTCTTAGTTTAAGGAAGCTTGTTATCAAGTTGTAAAGAATGCAAATGCTCTATATACAGTAAGCCTAACGAGTTATGTTCACAACTGCTCTATATACAGTAAGCCTAACGAGTTATTTTGTTTCAGTTAAAGGAAGCTTGTTATCAAGTTGTAAAGAATGCAAATGCTCTATATACAGTAAGCCTAACGAGTTATTTTGTGTTATTTTAAGAAAGTTTGTTATCAGGTGTATTATGCATTAAGGTTAATATCAGTAAAGCCTAACGAGTTATTTTGTGTTATTTTAAGAAAGTTTGTTATCAGGTGCATTATGCATTAAGGTTAATATCCCATGAGATACATTTGACTTCCATGGTTTGCTTGTTTAATGTAGCCTTCTATCTCTTGTTTGTTTTAAGATCAGTCTTGTTTTCCAGTTGTAAACCATGCAATTGCTCCACATACAGTAAGCCTAAAGAGTTATTTTGGGTTTGTTTAAGAAGCTGGTTACCAGGTGCAGTATGCATTAAGCTTAATATGCCATGAGATACATTTGACTTCCATGGTTTGATGGTTTAATGTAGCCTTCATTGAGATAATGGAATCTATTTTCAACAAAAATATTTTAAAGGGTCTCTCTAGCCGGGGAGAATGCTATTCCAAGATTTGATCCAGATGCATGCAATCAAATCGTTAGGAATGCCAATCTCCGACTGCCAAGAGATGGTCATAACACCACAGTGCAACCCATGTGTGCATTCTTCATTTATTTGAGAATGAGCTAGCATTTGTTCCAGCCTGAAAATTTGTCTCATTTATTAGAAAAATGGCACAAGGGCGATCCTCAAATTCATGGGAGCAAGAACATAAAGATACAGACGCATTTGTCTATGCCACGGCCCCATTGGTCCAAGAGGCTGCCGCACTCGTGCATAGTTAGGCTTATTTTATAAGTATAATATAATATACTGTTTTAGAGATTCGAAGTTGAGATCTCTCTGGACAATCTTCTGGACTTCGAAGTTGGAATCTGCGGGTCTGCGGTGCTGTGGCTTTGATCGGCTCTGCGGTGCTTAGAGATTGGAAGTTGGAATCTCTCTGGACAATCTTCTGGACTTCGAAGTTGGAATCTGCGGGCTGAGACGATTCGCGCCGGTTGAGAAAGCCGAGACATTTAACTCCCAACTGTTCAGCAATTTGCAAATCACGGCTTGAGTAAATATCTCAGGCTTGAAATCCGGCGAGTTTCGATCCTACGACCTGCGTCGCCAAATATTGTTACGCTTCATAATTTCTCATGAAGTCATCGGCTATTTCTGTTTCTCGGCGCCGTAGCCACGCGAACCGGCGCAGGATTTGAGGTGCGTGCTCAAATCGCCTTGGATTCTTACAACAATTTGATTGTTAACTTTTTCGGGGTTGCAGGGCGCACTGTGTTATCAAATCTTCTGATCACCGACTATTCGCCCATCAAGAAAACAGTTGCACAATTTGATTCTTAACCTTATCGATCGATCGCACTGTGTTTTCAAAGCCTCACCGAGAATTCGCTCCCTCGACTGCGGGTCTGTGGTGCTGCGGCATTATCGGCTCTTGTTGCGACTGCTGGTGTTCGATGCTGCGGCATTGATTGGCTCTGCTGTGCGACTGCGGGGCTCCGGGGCTGCAGCATTGATCCGGCTTTTTTGGCTCTGCCGTGCGACTGCGGGGCTCTAGCGCTGCAGCATTGATCGGTCTTCTTCGGCTCTGTGGTGCGACTGCAGGTTTTACTTCCGCAGTATGGCTCTCAACTTGGCGAAGATAATTACGGACTCAGTTCTGTCCACTTCTGAGAGTCAAGCTCCTGCCCATATTGTCAGTGAAGCCTCAGCTTCCACTGTGTAGGTGGTCAAAGCCTCACTGGATGAGGCCTTGAAGTTTTCTAAAACTGCATTAATCTGTGGGTTTAATGCCTATTGGCCGCGGCTGATAGCTCTCCACAGTTGGGTCTAGAAGGTATGGAAGCATGTCGTTTATGATGAAATTAATATCTACCCCTGTGCTAAGAGTTTTTTTATAGTAGATCTTGAAAAATTTGAAAGCAGACAATGCATTTTAGATTCTGGCCCTTGGTTTCGGGAAAACTCGAGCCTATTCATAAAGCCATGGAACCCATCATTGGATCCCTCAACAACAATGATAACCTCAACACTAGTTTGGATTAGATTGCCAAACCTATCTTTGCATCTCTGGAATCTCTCCTCGCTAAAAGCCATTGGAAATGCAATTGGGAACTTTTACTGTAGCGCATAAACAGAGGAATATGTCAAAACTACCTATGCACGCATCTGTGTAGAAATTGACTTCGGCGTCGGATTCCTAGCTGAAATAATCCTAACAAGCAACAACTATGTATAGAACTAGAAACTCGACTATGAAAATGTCCTTTTTAGATATCGATCTTGCTTTGAGACAGACCATCTAGCCAAAAATTGTCCAAAAGTCTCTCAGAAAAATTTTGCTAAAAAGATTCACCATAGTTCTACATGGTGGAAAGGAGCACAAAAGGAACATTACTCTGTCGTCAAGGAAGAATACTCTCCAAAAAACTCTGAATCGCAAGAAATCAAACAAGATAGAAACAACCCTCATGACAAGTAGGGGGAAGCCCCGCCCAACAACAAAAAAACGAACTCGACAACCCCTCTAGCGTCAACAATTATGAGGGTTCGAATACCGCGCAAAAGAAATTTTCATTTAGCAACAAAGCAGATCTCCGAGATCCCGAAGATAAGACACTAGTGTCCTAAGAATCAAAAGATATGAAGGAAGTGCCAGATAAAGGAAGTTGAAAGAAAGCCAAACAATTAAGAACTAAAAAAATTATAGGTCTGATAGATCAAAGTGTGGTCTCAGTGGACGTTAACCACCACCACCACCACCACCACCACCATCATCATCAATATAATATACTGTTTTATTTTTACAAGTATAGATTTATAAATATTATATTCATAATTATAATATTTTATTGATATTTAATATTAATAAATATAAATTTATGAATATTATATTCATAATAATTATTATTAATGTAGGATTATATTTTTTAAAATGGAAATATTATTTTTGGGTTTATTTTATTTAATGAAATCAATGGTATAGGGTTTGTTTTATTTCATGAGATTTATGATATAATATTTTTTAATTTATTGTATTATATATTTAGAGCTTAAGATATTTAAAATTAATTATTGAAAATAACAAATTGAAATTAAGTTAATTAAGAATTTGATAAAATTTTAAATGAGTTATAAAAAAGAAGAAGAATACGATATGAGTTATTTAATTTTATGTTTTAAAGAGAATTATAATTAATTTTTTTTATAAAACATATTTTTTTTATAATTTTTTTTAATGCTATATTTTAATTACTTTAGTTATATTTTGTGGATTTTTTAATTCGAATCAGAGCTTTTATTAAAAGTGAAATCACATATTGGTGGACAACCACAAACAATTTATAAATAGGTTTAGGGACAACCACAAACAACTTAAAATTAAGTATATTTTCTTGTGGAGTAGCTAGAGTGAGAACAATGATTTTTAGTGGTGGTTCAAATATAATTATCAATCTCACAAACAACCATAAAATACCATTTGATATTAAGTTGGCTTACTTCACTACAAGAATCAAAGAGGAGACTCTTTGGTTTAATGATGTCACCTTTTTCGATGTCTTAAGGGGTCTAAATAGTCGAACAAACACCTTTCTAATAAATTCTCAAGATTGAATGAGGGGAGGCTAAGGAAAAATGAGGGTTTTTCTTTCCAAGTTATCCACCAAGTTCATGGCCAATGTAAACTATGCATGGTGCCACATATCAAGCTCATTAAGCAAAATATGTCAAGGCATCCATACTATCATAGTATAACTAGATGGAAGTCGGATTTAATGTGCATCAACCTTATGACATCCCCACACATGTTATAATTTATGTTTAGCCAACAATTTGGAGCTTGTAGAGAATATATGTAGGAGGAAAAGGGTGGGATTATGGCTTAGAGCATTGATGCTTTGTCCAATGAGGAGGATTGGTGATGGTCGACGCTGGTTCAACTGGAATTTTGGAAAGCACTCCCTTGAGAACTCTATTGGCAATTATTGGTATTTTATTAGTTGTTTTGGCTTAGTCTCTCATGGTTACTATCTTGATTAGGTGCTATGTCTTGGTGTTTCTTTGGAGCTTTGATCTTGTTTGGTTTGTTGGTAGTTATCTGGAGTCCCTAGTTCATAGCATTGGAAATTTGGCTCTCTAGTTTGTCCATTTAAATCTAGTTAGATTCTTGTTGGGGGAGGCTTTGAATTCCATTTCCAAGTTTTGAATAACTTCAAGAAGGGAAAAGTTATGGACCTATAGTCTACTTGAATTTTTTTTTGCAAACTTGAGTTTTTCCCAAGTTTGTTTTCACAGTTGAGGTTGTGCAACACTATCTTGCCTCCGCTCTAGGGGCTTGGCCAACGTGTGCCTATTACAACTAAACTATGTCCCTTCACTTAAGGTTTTACCATAAATTTTAGTTAAGCTACAAAATGTCAAGCGCAACTCATTGCTACTCAACCAACTCCATTAAATAGTAAGCACACATTCAGCTGTGACCTCTAAGAAATCTTAACAATAGGCCAATATAAAGTAATGTAAGGAGTAACATCCAACAATTATAAAGAGTCCACAACACACATATATGAGTGGCATCCAACGTAGATTCCTTAACTTTATTATATGAAGAATGTTGCAAATATACAATGAGGGAGTTGTAGTGTCTTGCCTCCAATTCTCTTACACTTGTACAATGAATACAAGGAAATTTTTCCTTCATGCTATCCAACAGATGTGCACAATCTGACTCTTGAAGCAACCACATGCCTACCTCTTGCAAGTCCTATGTTCTTCTTCTTCTTCTCACTCAGCCAACGTAGCTCACCCTAATTTTCTAACCTCGAACTTAGCACAATCAAAAAGCTCGTTTACACTCTTGGTGAATGACCAATAACTCGTGGTTTATCAATTTTGAAGCATCCTCCTTTTATGTGAGAGCTTCCTTGAACTTGCAACTCCCTTTACTCTAAGGTGGACCTAAGTACCATTCATCAAATTCAGTAGCTTTAGTGATCGGTGCATGGTGATTTGTGAGATAATTAGGATGATATATTATCGTGTAGGATAAGAGGACTAAGAATGCCTTGTCACATAGGATGGAAGCTCAACAGGGTGTTATGTAGTGGGCTTCGATGAAGGATGGTGCGACTTGAAAATTTATGATAAATTGTCTCTGTTGTCCATGTTAAGGAAACTTTGTTGATAACAATATTGAGTATCACATGTCAATTTAGATGGAAGATGACATGGTCTTACATTGGGAAATTAGTTATGTAAGTATGCTTGGTTCAGGGGAGGTGACAATGGGTTGTGTATGGTTGGTTGCTTATGATGCAAACATTTCATATGGTGAAACTTGAGCTGTGACATTTCACACAGTTGAAGGTTCCTAGCTTGGGTTCATATATGTTAGTTAGGCATATTCCCTATAATGAGTGGTTGATGGTCATGTCCAACTAGGAAGGTCAGATTGGTGTTGAGTGGTATGTGATGCTCAAGTGGAATAAAACGTTTATACGAAACTTGGTTTGGTTGCCAACAATTGGTTTGTTCTCCTCAGATGTGCTATATTATCTCATGTTTGTGGTGTATTTTCCCTCTTGGGTTGGCATTTTGACCCTGTTGAATACTTAGTGTGCCTATTCTTGAAAAGGCCTAGCCCAACATATTGAAAGTGTTTCTTTAGAAATTACTGTCTACTCTTTGGGCATATGTGGAAGATTTAAAATATAGATTACGATGAAACTGAAGAAATGCAGAGTATTGTGCTAGCATGAATAATTTATCAATGTTAACAATATGTCTATATTCTTGGTGACAACCAAGGCACATAATAACAAACATCAATGCATATCCCAAAATGTAGTGGTCATGGACACCCTTGTGTAACCAAAAAGAAAAATCCAAGTTCTAGAAGTTGAATGCTTAATGTGAAAGGATATGGTTTGTAATCTCAAATAAAGCTCCCACTCAGTTGCCTCTGACTATGGAGTGTTAGTGAATTATACCCCTAATGATCTCATGGAAGATGAAACAATTTAGAAAATGATTGAAGAGATAGACTTGGGAAATTGAGGATCAAGATAAGCCACTCGATAGGCATTTTTTCATTAGTATTTCATATGTTATAGAGAGCAACATTAATATTAGTGGTTTTTTTAAATGTTTATACTAGTTGAAAATTTTGAAATACCCTTTGAAGGATATTTTGGATCTTTTTGTACTCAAAACATACTACACAATAATTACATTCCTAGGGAGGTAGGAAGGGAGGGGTGCCTTTTGCCCCATGAGGAAAAATTTAACTATCATTCTCTTGGAACCTAGGATTAACATCCAACAACCAAGCCAAAGCATATGCCTTGTACCTAGGACTTAAGCTCACTTCATCATTTGATATCCCTAAGCTCATCATCATGGGAGATTCCAAAAATATAATTCAACACCTTCAATTATGTTCTCTCCCCTCTAAGGCTAGAATGCACTCGATTTTTGATCCTATATACTCACACCTTTCTTAATTCCCTCTCGTTTCCTTATAGCATGTCCTTTACATTAGTAATACTCTTGTTGATCAATAAGCCAACCTATCCCTCCAAGGGAAAAAAAGAGACTTCTTAGTTAATGGTCATTATCCCCCCCTCACAATTCTATGATGCCCTCCACCTATTACTTAGCATTTCCACACTCTCCACGTGGCCTCAGTTTGTTATATATTGCACAAGATTATGACATATCTATCACCTCCATGTTTTAATACCATGTCATAAACTTTGTAATAAACATCTCCTATCCTCTTCTCGGCACCGAGGTGGGATTTCCCATCTGCCAATGGATCCTTAGGCTAATCCTTTCCATCATTATAGGGTAAGGGGGGATCTATGGAGATGGGATTGGAAGTAATGGCTTAGATTGATAATGGGACTCTACCCATTTTTTGGCATCACTTTTGTTTTTGCCTACAACTCCCCCAAATCCCCTTGGTTTGCCAGTTTCTCTCCTTCTGCTATAAATTTTAACATCACACTATAACACTCCCAACCCTTAGATCACCTTAGGGAGGTGGGTTCATAGAAATTTTCACTTCTTTCATTCACCTTGAATCCCATTTTTGAGGCTATCATCCTCTTCTACTTGCCATGTGCTTTCTGATGATGTAAATTTCATTAGAATTTGAGCTCGGGGCACAAATATATGGTCCTTTGATAAATTCCATAGTTTGTGACATCAACACTCCATTCCACTGATACATGGATGATGATGTGGCACCACAATACCATGAGTCACCTGAAGAGAGTGCCCAATCAACCCAAGGCCACCTAATCTAGCCACATCCTCCATTGGCTTTTGATCAATTTCCTATGTTTATTTGCATAAAAGGAATTTGAATAAAAATATCATATATTATTTAATATAATATACATATCTATAACAATTCCACAATATACATGTAGCGTTGGGAAACCTCTCTCCTAGCCCACATCCCACATCACACCCATGACACAACCCGATGTGCACATACCTTCATGAAATCACGTTGCACCGCACGAGATTCGATAATGGTGAGTTAGCAAGGTTGCATCATAGGGTGTTTAACCATTTGGAGTGGGATGAAGTTAATTCCTCCCAAAAGCTCGAAAATCACATACCACCATGTGTGCACAAGGATTTTTTGTGTTCTCAAGAAATTGGGGTGTTGTCAAATACCATTGTTGCCATGGCTTGAAAACCATAAATCGGGGTTGTGAAACTATCCCCCACACAACTCTATGATGTCGAATACAATGTCCATGTCGACTTGTTCAGACTCAAATATCACATCCATGCTCATGGGATTACTATGGTTCAATATCTCACTTCATTTCTATGAGAGCGAGGGATTTTAATCCCAATTTAGGAGGTATGTTATGGATGCAAGGTCAATACTCTTCTTGTCAATCATTGGTCCAAACATGGATGGCCCTCCTACATGGAATCTTATTCGGCATTATCATGGACCAACATGTGCCAAACCCCATGCTCCAAATTGAGGGTTATTGTCACGTTGTCAAAACTCGCATATTTAAAGGTGCCACGTGTATCTCTAGATATGTGGCACTAACATCTTTTTAACTGATAGTGAAACCAACTTGGTCATATAAAATTCGAACTACACCTTTCACCATTTTCTTAGTTAAGTATTTTACAAAATGCAAGTATAATTGCAAATCTAAAACAAATGCAAGATACAAACAAATAGGTTTGAGAGGCTCACCAACTTAATACTCAAATCAAATATCTATAGTATTGATAATATTTTACAATGAAAAACTCCCCAGGTTTTTTATATTAAAAGAAAAACCATGCGAAAACCAAAACTTGGCCCCTCTAGGCCAATCCCCAAAATTCTAGTATGCTTGCCGATCTCCTAATTTCTCACAATCTGGAAACCCTAAAATTTGGATGCCCAAACAATCCCCAAATATACAACCTTGAATTTTGTCCCCAAAATTTAGCATGTGCTTCATTTTGTGCAACACTTTGACACCTACAGTTTTTTTTGTGCCAAAGAAACAAATCTTGCATGCCCTTGCTTCACTGGGTAGGGTGTGGCGAACACCAAACCTATGCCACACTTGTCTCTACCTAAATTCGTGATTAGTTCATCACTCACTTAGTTCCTCCCAACTGTAGACTTCGTCATATGACTTTCCTCTACCTACTCATCCACAATCTATATAATGCACACGTCCACTCCAATTGACATGTCACTTGGGTGGAGCACCCCTTCACCTTAATGGTATTGATTCACCTTCACTCACTGATGTGTAAAACATTCTGCACTCTCCTTGTTTGATTAAGTTGATGCACCATCCTTTCCATGCCTTTAACCAAATGTGCATGCTACAATGTCACTGGTTGTATCTTGTAGTTGTTCCATCACATTAGTAAGTTTCTACCATTGCATCCACTCATCAAACAATATTCCATCTCATCTGCTCGTCACACGATATGTCATCGTGTCGATGTGTTTCACCTCATTGTACAATTGTGCCGTCACATTGGTCATTCCACCTCATCACATATTGGTGGAATCCAACATTTGGGTCTCACTTTCGTATGACGGGTCGACCAATTGATCTCTTTGGGAGCCATGTTGTATGACTGCACCCATTTTGTTGTAATTTGGCATGGCACTTGACTTATCTCTAATACGCTTGAGAACTCTTGTGTACTCTATGTGATCAAGGGTTGTAGGGCCTTACATCCACCCCACTCAAAATAATTACAGTTTTCAGCAATCCTTCAATCAGTGAACTTGACCCCCCTAAGTCACCAATCAAAGTATCCACAGAAGCCTGACACTAAGTCTCCAAACTCTTCTTGATCCATTGTCTCCATCCTCCACATGAAGCCCCAAATTCTAATGGCACTACCCGATCAATCACAACATGCCACAACCATCCACATTGTCATACTCCCAATGTGGCTATGCTGCCTTGGAAGGACGTGCCCCTCCTAACTCTATCAAAAATAACTCAAGTTGCAATTGTCGTTGTACTGACCAAACTACTAGTTTCACCCAATGCTACCACTGCTACAACACCACACAAAATAACCTAAGCACCAAACTGCCATGACTTATACTCTAATGCCCCAACCAATTGAATCTATCATATCTTCACGCACTGGCACATGTCATGCTTTAGAATGATTGGGTGATCAATCCAATTGTCATTCCCAACTCATGGGAATGCACCTCAATATTTTTTGTCTACACTTTCGTCAGAATGCTCAACCTCAGCCACTATTGTGACTACCGAAAATCCATTAAGAAGTCCCTCCATGATGTGTAAGTGACATGTCTCCAAACCATAACGAACGTACTCATACTTGGGTCTGCAACTCATTCCATTTGCACAATTTATTGAACTAAGGCAAACACACCTCATTATCCTATGAAGCCTATCCAGAATGAAGTCCGTCCAACAACTCTGATGTCTACTCCATATCCAAGTCCCATGAAGGGATCTAAAAATCGCACCATTGTTATTCCCACAATATCAACAAGTTCATTGTGCAATCATCTCATGTTTCTTGGGTGGCCACAACCACATCATACACAACTCTTGGCGTGTCTCCAAGTCTATCTTATCTAACTGCCACTCCTTGGCCAAATCTCTTCACTCCTCTTATTTTCCTAGATACAAAACACATTGTTCATCTCACATGTTCAAATTTTTTGTGCAACTTTGTGATGTGGGAAAAATTTAACTTGCCCCATCATATTTTAAATGTATTGCCCATATCCCCTAATCCAATTGGGCCAACAAATCTCTCCATGACCTCCTCCTCATCAAGGTACCTATGTGTTCCAAGGTGTCCATCAACACCCACTGCAGTCACTATAAGCACTGGGTCATCCATCATTAATAAGCTAGCTCAAGAATGCCTTACCCCATCCAATGTCTTACACAAAAGGTGGGAAAACATCCCCAAGTAGGCTTGAACTATGACCCAGCCCACACTTATTGTTTATCAATGGTTCCCCTAACTAAATCTCCTTGTATCTTGGAATGGAATGATCAACCTCCTCATCCATCCCACTCTTCAATCCTATTCTATGATGGTTAGTCTTCACCACTCAACCAAACTGCTTTCCAAGTGTCCCCACACTAAGGCCTCACCATAGCTGCAACTTAGTTTACCAAACTCCCCCATCATCTCCATGTGAACGTCCCATCTCAAGCTCTCTATCTACACTACCAAGAATGTTCCAAAGTGGCATAACTCATAGTATGCTTGAACTGCACTTGGCCTCTCCAAGTTGCTTGGCTCTTTCTCTAAAGCTCCTCATAACAATTCAAAAATATCCCAAGACACCATATTTCCGCATGATGGCTCTTCAATCATACACAACATACTCTCTCATCACCTTGAGCCTATCTCAAATACATCAATAATCACAACCCCATCATGCTATTGGTTAACACATGTCTCCACCCCCTTCAACTGCCTCATCTTTCGAGTCACTAGGTCTACACATCCATCCATTGTCCAAATTGAGTTTCTCAATCCACTCCTATAAAATCAACGACTCCCCCTATACATAGACTTTGGAGAATCTCGGATCATAGTGAAGTTTCAATGAACACCTAACCATCTCATGACAATTTGCACTCAAACTACTGTGCCTTTCCATCCCATGTGTTTCTCCACATAAATTTCCTCAATTATCAAGTCACGGTGGAAATCTAGCCAATCTACCTCTTGGCCAACCACAACTCAACTCTTGAAAGTGTACCTCATGCACCACCCTTATCCAAGGTGTTAGCACCATCTAATTTTCTGTAAAGTACCCCCTGAAAACTCTCTGCATGTTAGGTCTGTATAATACTAGTGTATCCCCTTTATTGTTATTGTTAGTGTAGCCCCCTTATTGTTATTGTTGTGCCTATGTAGCCCCCATATTGTTATTGTTGTTCCCCATAGAAGCCTACATTATTATTGTTATGTAGGCTCTGATTATATTGTGGCCCCTTAGACACTTATATATACAAAGGAGGTCTTGTCATTTGTATCATCCATGAATTTTTCATTTGTGTAATATAAAAGAGGTTTCCCCTCGAAGATGATATTTAAGTCAATGATCTATCATTTTCATTGTTTTGTGAGTTGGTTGCATAACATTTAGTATCAAAGCTTTGGATTCTAGGGTTTTGCTTCTTTAAATAGGTCATTTTGGCATTTCTCCTATAACGTTTTTTCTACAAGGCTTTTGAAGTTGAAATTTCGAACACGTGGATAAACAATCGTGATGAAATGTTTATACACAGTTCAGATCTTGGTTCACTATAGTTTCTGAGATATGATCCTGGGAAGTTAGGGTTTTTGCAAGCTCTAGAATTTAGTCTCTAATCAGGATTTCATAATTTTTCTCAAAATTCAAAGTAACAGGATTGGGTTGAAACCATGATAGTTGCGTAGATCTCGTCTTCCCGATTCTGTCGCCGCGAACGGTTTGAAAAACCGATGTCGTATGAGGACGATATCGCATTCTGATCGAAATTCCAAATGAGTAAATTTACGACAGTTTGACAAGGTTTGAATGGGATGCATAGTCAGCATAGTGGATGCACAGTGTGCAAAAAAAGGAATATTCCCTCCACCGAAGCAATCGCTGGTTGACAAGTGTCATAGTTTTATTTGATGTACGAGTTTGGAGGGTCTAATGAGAGGGCGCCACGTGGCCAGCCCTGAGGCCACCACGTGGCCCTGAAATGGCATTGTAAAATTTTGTTGAGGGTCCGCAGGAATCAACCCCCAGACCTCCCACCGGGCACGCACAGATCTTACCACCTGCTCTACACATTGGTTCTTAACCATGGTGGTCGACGGGTTATACTTAAGGTTTATTACAATTACATTCGGGGGTTGGGAACTGCTGGCGGTCCCAAACCGCCAGTGGTTCCATGTTATATATTGTCACATGGCATACATTAAAACATCAACCAACCGTGCGGTTTATTGCAAACCCAACAGCTCAACCCGGTTCAAACGTTAAAACCACAGTTTAATGCAGAGTGGATAAGCGCTTTGACAGTTATGATAATCGTGGTTTGGGGGTGCGCATGTGGCCACCACCCAACCACTAACACTTCATGTGCAGTTAGTTTCAGCAGTCAGTTAGAGGGTGCACCATTTTTGGCGGGTATGCCCATTTTTAACTCCAGTTAAGTGGAGTTCTCCACCTGTAGTGGAGTTTTCCTAGGTGAAACTGGGAAAAAGTGGAGGCCCAATTTTCGACCATTCTGAGTGAATGAAGAGTCATTTTTGACTAATTGAAGCATTTTGGAGCCATTGGTGCAGAGAAAATATCCATTAGAGCACTGTAACTACATGTATTAGTAAAATTTTGAGCATAATGAAAGATGGATAAGCCATTGCGAGATGGACCAGAAGATGTAGCCGAGGAGGGGTGAACTGCTTCATCATGCTTGCTGTGTAAATTTCATGTGGTGACTTATTTTTCTGTTTTACACTGCCATTATGTGTTATTTAAGCTTGTTTTATGCTTCTAATTCACTACAAATCATCTATAAGTCATGGTCAAAATCCTTAATCCTTATGCAAACTAATGAGACAAGTATGCACATGTTTTTAAAACTAAAAGACACTTAGCACAACAAAACTAATACAGTCATTTCAGATTAGGTTGGTATTAGAGCTAGAGTTTATTCTCTGGTGTTGTTTAGTGCAAATAATTGTTTAAATGTTTGCAAGTTTTAGATGCTTACAAGGCTCAAGCTCAAAAGAGGAGAAGGAAATTGGTGGAAGAAGAAGGGTCTCAAAAAGAGCCAAAGAAAAGGAGAGAAATATTGCCACAATCTCCACCACCTAATTCACCTCCTAAATAATTAGAAGCTCCATTAAGCATGCCTCACGAGGAAGGAGAAATCCATGAAGAAGTTTATCCCAAGGAGGAAGAAAGAGTGTTCAGGAAAGCATTTCTTCACATGACTGAGATGGTTAGAATTCTTTATCAAGAAAGGAATGAGAGACTGGAAAGAGAAGGATCTAAACTTCAAAAGCAAGGACAAGGATCTTCAGGAGGTCAACATGATGAAGACAATTCAAAGAAGGGAAATGGAGGAAATGGAGGCAATGGAAAGCCACCATCTTCACCCTCATCATCATCATCATCATCATCATCATCCTCTACTTCTTCTTCAGTACATCAACCACACAAGTCCAAGAGCACTGGTAAAAATCTTTTTTTAAAACTTGATGTTAAGTTCGAATTGATAATGTTTAATGGTGAAGTAAATGCAAAAAAGCTTGATAATTGGATTAGACAATTGGAGGTCTATTTGAGAATATAGAACCTTCAAGATGATGATACAAAAATTCAATTAGCTTCTTTGAGAATGGAAGATGCAACTCTTGTTTGGTGGGAAGCCAAGACAAAGGAGGAAATCAAGAACATGGTAAGATTATTCTATCATGGTAAGATTTCAATACTTCTATTAAACAACAGTTTTATCCATTAGCTCATATGCATAAAGCCATCATGAACTGGTAGAACTTTAGGCAGTGAAATGGACAAAATGTGCAAGAATACACCCAAGAATTTAGGAGAATATCTCTCTTATTAGGGGTGGATTTGCAGAGCCAAGACACTTTGCTAAACCACATAGGAGGCTTACATAGCTACCTAAAACATACTATTCTCATGTTTAACCCCACCAATCTAGATGAAGTTTGTGTTCAGGCCACACATCTAGAAGCTAGAGGGAAGAACATTTCTAAAGAGGGTAGGAAGAAACCTTTGAAGGGTAAAGCCAAGGAGAAAACCTCAAAAGGTAAAAAGAAAAAGAATGCATCTATTAAGAAAGAGGGAGAAAAAGTGACTTGTAAAAATTGTTCAAAAGTCTAAGGCCATGATGAAACTCATTGTTGGAAATTACATCCTGAATTGAGGCCAAAGAAACCCAATAACAAAGGGAAAAAAAAAACTACTGCTACAACTCAACATGATTTAGGATCTGATTCAGGTGATGAAACTAAAATCACAGCCATGGGACTGAAGAACATGTAGAGAAAAGAAATTGAAAGTAAACCTAGTACCAGTACATCAAACTGTCACATAAACACTCCAAATGAAGAAGAAAGAATAGAACTGTTTCATGTGAGGGTCATATCCAAGCATACCAAGATTGACACACAGTTTGACAGTGGGTCATAAGAAAACTTAATCTTTGAAGATTTGGTCAAGAAACTTAACCTTGAGACCATACCACATCCAAAACCTTATCTATTGGGCTGGATTTGTAAGGATTAAAATCTATAGGTTTCAAAAAAATGTATATTGAGGATTGCAATATATGCAAGCTTTGTTGACACAGTTGAATTAGATGTGGTTCTGCTTGAAATAACTGATATTGTATTAGGGATTCGTTACTTGTATTACAGGAAAGCAATCTTCTAAACACAGTTACCGATGAAACGGGAACTATTACCTCAAAATGGGAACTCTAGCCCAAAAAGACTTTAAAAACATGAAAAAACACCCCAAAAACAAAAAGTGTGTATTCCAAAACGCACTTGGTTTTTTTTGAAGGTCAAATTTCAACATTTTATAAAATTATGCTAAAAACAAAATTGTTTCTTGAAAAAAGGATTGAAAAAACACCCTCAAAACAAAACCAGTTGATGCTGGAATAACAAAAAAAAAATTGTGTCATACTTTTGACACTTGTAACAATGGAATTAAAGACAACATATTAGGACATTTTTTAAAATCGTAAATTTCTAAATTTTTTGATAGATGATGTTAAAGATAAACAAAAACATGTCTGAAGGGCTTATCATTTCGAACAATTTTCATCCATGTTGTTAAACATAAAATATCTTGACTCTAAACAACCCTAAAATTCTAATTATTGTCAACCATAACATTAAAGATAAAATTTGGTAGTGCATAAAAACCTTAATGACAAGTTTTAAATCTAAAATTTTTCAATCTTAGGTTTTCAACATACTTGAACAATGAAATTATGGAGAAATTATAAGACTTAAACAATTTAAAAAAATGAACAAGTAAATGAAAAAATTATCATTGAACAAAAACAAGTAAGAGTAATTTTAATTTTAAAGGATAAAAACTTATCTTTTTTCAAATCTTAGCATAAGACAAATTTAAATCTAATTTCAACCAAACCCTAAAAATCAAGCATCAAAACAAAGTGTCCCCTTTGAATGACGCATATAATTATTAAAAATTTTAAAAGTATCTTATACCAAATGGTAACAATACATAATATCATGGTAATATCACTGCATAATCTAAAAAATCAACATTAGTTTCTATTTTCTATTTTACTTATAATCAAAATATCAACATTGGTACATTGAATATAACATAAATTATTTTTGTAATTCATTTTTGCGTTGTCGATATTCTAAAGAGATGAATTCTTCATAATTAAAACATATAATCCAATAAACATAGAAATGCCTCATAACTTCATGAAAAATGAGATGGAAGTCAAATTTTTTATTTCCAATTACCATGCAAACATCAATTACATAAAAGCGTCTTAGATAGTTATTCAAAATCAACCATTGGTTCTGGCACACCATCAGAACCTACATCTTCAGATGAATGGCTCAATGCAAATGAAGATGATCCATATTCTTCTCTTTCATCAACTAGTGCTCCATCTGAGTCAACATGCATGCCTACCATTTCAGAGTTCAAAAGTCTTGTAGATCTATGACTACATTCTGCAGAGTCCCATCTCAAATAGTAATTGTTCTGGTAGAAATTTCTTCAAAATATTTATGGTCTGCAACCGAAGAGTTCCTCTCTTTGTCAAATTGAAGTCATACACAAGTATGTCAACATCCTCCAATTTTAAGACATCTTTGCGGCGACGATTTATATTTGTGCCCTTTAATTTTCTGTTTCGGCCAATTCTTTTTTCAACTACCATCTCTGGTTTGTACACACCATTGAAAGGGTGGGTACTCGTGGCATACCAATGTACATCAACAACTGTAATATCTTCATTTTCATTAATTACCTTTATAACCTTGGCAATCTAGAATGAATAGCGAAGTGGATCTTCATTTGCTAACACGGCTATCATGCAACCCTCCTTAACATCCTGCACAGAACCCCTGTAAAGGTCTTCCATGGCTTCACGTTGTGCACGTGATCTTCTAGAACCAATATAGATTTCTCTTTCCTCTACCTCTGGGGAATTAATAATAGCTTGAGGCTATTGTTGTTCAACAATGTGTGTTTCCTGATGTTCATTTGGCATATTTTGTACAAAAAAAAAGGAGTCTTCAAAAGCGTATCCACATTTATTGATCTTGAAATCATATCACTTTGATTACTGAAAAAAGACTCCCACCAAACTGAATCAACAACATCGAAGTACTCATATGTATCTCTAATACATCTTTTAATTTCCTCTAGACATTCAGAATAATTTAAGTCTCTCTTATGCCTTCGTGCATTATGGAGTTCAACAACTGACTGTAATAACAATATCTTTGATGAAAATATTGGATGCTCTAGAATGAACTTCAAAAATGTTAAACCTAATGATGGCCCCCATTCTTCAACAGTTGAATACTTCTTGCCCCATATAAGTGTTATCCCATAAATTTTTTTGATACGAAATTGAAGCTGGAAGCTAATGTCGTTAAGTTGTTCAATGCATTTCTCCTCACCATGCAATCCAAAAATAAACCTTTGCATGTCAATAGTTTCTTCCAACACATGAAAAACGGGCTCTGGAATGTATGATTTCTTAATACATTCAATTAATGATGGTAGGCTCCCAACACCTTTCCTTCTCAATGTTACTGAAAACCGACTGAACATTTGATCAATATGATCATGAGTATGCACAACAAGAAGGAAACCAACCTTTATCTTTTTAAAAATCCCCAATTCAATGAGCATGTTTAGATACCCAAAAAGAACTTGATTTTTGTTTTCACGACTTATGTTGTCTAATTGTAAATACAAAACTTCAGGAAGAATACCAGACCAATGAGTAACCACATCATGGATTATAGTTATGGTCAGATTTGCATCATTGTGAATATTTGGAGTTGTGAAGAAAACTCTTGGAAACATCTTCTCATTAAATACCATACAACCAACCAAGTGAAACTGAATGAAATTTTCATTCTATAATTTTTTTGGCATGTGGACAAAATGTGGAAGAAGTGTTTTCTTTTGGTCCATACCATCAATTCTCAATCCCAGATATTTATTTGGATGATTATAACACTTCTTTCAATGTTTATACAACTTTTTCCTTTCACTTGTTTGCTGGTTGCGATGGTCTTGAAATTATTTGACAGTGGAATCTATACATAAAATAAAAGAAACATATGAATACATATATTTTCATAGTTGATAAGTATCCAATTTTAAAAAACAATGTTTTGAACACATACCTCCTTCTGCCCCTTGACATTTATCTCTTTTTGGTTTAAGAGAAGCACATGTGCTGCAAACCCCCATCCTTGTCTTCTTAGGAATACGAACATTGTTGAATTCAATTTTCCATAACCTTGTAAAATAAGAATATGTAATAAAATTACCAATTCCTTCAACAACTTCTGCATAATTTTTGTATAACCATTAGGGGAATTTTGAGGTCTAAAATGGGCCTCCTAAGGAAAATGTACAATCAACATTCACTTTATGAGAACCAATCACATTTTAGGGGATGACATCATCCGTAATGGTTGAGGTGGCATTTATTGAGTTAAAATTATCTACTTGTCACATTCTCAATGGTGGATAAAAACTCATGGTTAACCATGGTAGTGCTCTAAGTACTTTTAAAGTCAAAGTAAAGTACTCATAATAAATGTCATTTCACACTTTTTGAATAAAAATATATTATTGTCATTTCATATTTCTTGAAAGAAACAATGCATATCCCTATACATTTATTATATTATATTATTTTTATATAGTATATTAATTACATGTTTTTTTTCCTAGAGAAAAAAGCGTAATTTTATTACTGCAGTTGAGTACAAAATTACAATGAGAATCACATGTACTATGTGTTCTATGAAGACAAACCCAAGAGTTTGTATACAAAAAGAATTTATAGAGAAGAAAAAAACATTCCTGTTCTGAATCAAAATCTGTCTTTAACCCTATTCGAATGGAGAATCTGCTGTTCATATTTTAAAATGTATGATTTGTTGCTATCTCCTTTTAAAACAGTCCAGCAAGAAAACATGCTGAAGTAGAACTACCTAGAAGAAAATCTTAAATAAGAGCAAGGCAATCTAAGAGAACGATCCGTGGACCAATAGGTTGCTCCGATAGTTAAATATGCCTCACGAAATAATTCGTAAAGAAACACGCATTATAGCACCGCCGGGTAATAGACATATATTTGTGTATGTCATATTAAAATGGGACCGGCCAGTAGTAATCCTTCAGTCACAAAGACCAGGCATAATAACTGTGTTGTGCAGCCACCATCCCAGAAATAAAGTTTTGATAACGTTCTCCAAGCGAGAAAAAAAAAAAACCCCACAGCAAAGCACAGCCAAACACTACCACAGCATATAAGGTGTTCCATAGTTGAAGGTGTTTCTGCCCACAGCAAAGCATAAAAATGAGGCTGCATCCCCAGATAAAAATAGTTGGCATATGTGTACCAGTCCACAGCAAAAACTCTACCACTAGACTGCATCCCCAGACAGATGTAAGATAATAGTTGTCATAGTAGAAAAGGTTGTCTTGCCCACAGCAAAACACAACCACGAGACTGCTACCCCAGATATAATAACAGTGATCACACCCAACTTCATCTAAACTACCAACTTCATCTAAGCTTGTTGCTGTTGTGAAAGAGAACTCACACCATGTGTATTTGCGTTCGATTGGCAATTGTTTAAATGGCAATTGTTTGTCATGCCAACAAAGGAACCCTGTAGCCTCTTATTCAAATAAGGAAGGATGAAAATATACAGTGATATTTCCATCCTAATGTTCTCTAATACACCAGATACCTTCGTCCTATTGAAACCCCCTCTTTGATGCTCGATCAGCCTCCTCACTGTTTTCTTGATATATGTGTTGACAGGAGAACGATTCAAAAGAAAGGAGGATCTCCCTAATAGAGCGAAACAAATTTTGTAAATGGAATACTCTGCATTGCTGAATTCCTTTTATCCAGTTAATCACATTCAAGGAGTCCCCATAGAAATTTATCTTACTGCATCCTTTCTCCACAGTGAACAGCAGAAGGATCTTAAGGCTCAGCAATTCAGCATAATTATTTGTTCCTTCCCCAAGCCCAACAGAGATCTCAAACCAATGTGAATCAGAAAGAAATAGCAGGGCTCCTCCACCACAAACATTTTGTTGCATAGCCCCATCGAAAAAACCCCAAGGAATCCTCCTATCAATGTCCAACAGTAGGAACTCCCTCTGATTGGCAGTACAGATATGGATAGGAAGAGCAGAGTGCAATCCTATAGTCATGGCTCCAACGATATCAGGTGTACTGACCAACCCATCAAATAGTAGACGATTACGTGCCAACCAACAACCCCAGATTACAAGGAGAGGCGGAGCTTTTAGATTCTGCTCAGCATAAGACACCCACCAGAAATCCCATGCATGAGACACAGTTAAGCCCTCCCATCTACAGAGTATACCCAATAACCTAGAACATTCCAGCCAAACACCTTTGATGAAAGGACAGCTGAGGAAAAGGTGGTTAACTGATTCCTCATCAGATTTGCACAAACAGCACCAGCCATGGCCCTCAAAACATCTGTGTTGCAGCACATCCCAGGTGGAGACTTTATTTTCTAGGACACACCACATAAAAAGGTGGGTCTTAGGTGGACAATTTAGTTTCCAGAGTTTCTTCCACCACCACCTCTCTTCACCCAAGTTAGCCCCAGCACTAAGTTTTGTGTAGCCAGCCCAAGGAGAATAGATCCCCGCTGAATCAAAATCCCAAGAAATCGTATCATCCCAATCCTGAAGCAATATATGAGCCTATTTTAAAGCTCGGATATAAACAACCAAAGCCCTCTCATCAATAGCATCCAGCCCCAAAGAAGAGGCCAAAATCCATGGCTGAATGCCCAACCTTCTTCGAGCAGGATTAGCAAGTTGTGAGAGAAAGGTAATCCCCCTCTGCCTTAAGGCCCCAACCATGCGCCTGGGAAGGATGTGTTGTAGTACGCTTCCCATCCAAGGATCTTCTCCAACCCGAAGCTTCCTGCCACTACCCACATCCCAAGCCAGACTTGTTTCCAGTATGTGAAAAGATTTAACAAGAGCCTTCCAAATCACCGACCCACCCGCAAAGGATTTTCTTGGATTCCTTATCCAATCAACAATAGAAAAAGGAGCAATATATTTCTGTGTGATCACCTGTGTCCAAAGACTGTCCACAGTGATGAGCCTCCACCCACCCTTTGCAGCAAGAGCCTGTACAAATAGAAAAATATTTTTCAGTCCCCATCCTCCCATCCCTTTAGGGACTGCAATTTTTTCCCACCGAACCCAAGGGGTCACCAACGATTCCTGTTTCCCACTCCAAACAAATATAAAGAAGATCCTCTTGGTTGCCTCCAAAATACCCTTGGGAATCCAAGAGAGGGATAGCCAATATACTGGAACAGCCTCCAGAACGGACTTAACTAAAATTAGCCGCCCAGCTCTAGACAGCCATTTATGACACCAAACTCTTAAGCGCTTTTCCAGCTTTTCCAGCAACCAGCTCCAATCATGTTTCCTATAATCATTGGGTTTTAAATGGAACCCCAGATAATTCAGCCCAACATCCAAACCAGCAGAAACGAAGAGAAAGATCCTCATGAACTCACGCCTTTCCTCATCCCTCAGAAGATGAGTAGTGATGGAAGACTTCCCAGCATTCACTTCCATACCAGTGGCCTTGCTAAACAGGTCCAAGATCTTGCCAATAGTGATTGCATCTCGCACCGAGCCAGAGCAGAAAATTAAAACGTCATCAACAAAAAGTAGATGAGTGATGAAAAAATTTAGAGCAACCTGTATACCCTTCAAGGATCCCTATCTCTTGGCCTCCTGAAGAGCTCTACTCAAACCCTCAGCAACCAATAAAAACAAAAGAGGAGAAAGGGGACAGCCCTGGCGTAGACCCCTTTCAGCATGAAAAAAGGGAGATGCCGCCCCATTTAGAAAAATAGAGAAAGAGACAGTTGTAATACAACTCATAATCCATCTTATGAAACCAATGTCGAAACCTAGGTGAGTCAGGAGCATACGAATATATAACCAGCTTACCCGGTCATATGCTTTGGAGAGATCTATTTTCAGCACAGTCTCTTTCAGGTTCTTGGTCTTCATGTTGTGGAGAGCCTCTTGAGCAGTTCCGATTGCTTCATGAATTTGATGACCATCTAGGAAGCCAAATTGTTCACCAGAGATATGAGAAGACAGAATGCTCTTGAGTCTTCTCGCAACCACCTTGGCTACCACTGTATAAATACAGTTGCACAAAGAGATAGGACGAAAATCAGCCAGAGAAAGAGGGTTATCCGCTTTCAGGATTAAAGCTATGAAAGTGGAATTAAAACAAGCAGGAATCCTCCCTGAAATTCTGGTATCCTCCACAACTTTCAGCAAATCTACCCCTATCACATCATATAGAGCCAAGAAAAATTCGATCGACCATCCATCTGGCCCAGGACTTTTGTCTTTTTGGAAACTATGAAGAACCTCCTTTAATTCCTTCTCAGAAACCTCAACCATCAATGATCTGTTATTTGCTTCCTCCACAAATCTCGGAAACAAATGAGAAAATCTTATCACTTCCGCAAGAGTTGCATGAGCTGGAGCCTTATATAAAGCCTTGAAATGTTCAACCCCTAGCTTTGCTTTAGCCTCAAAGGTAGAATGCTCCAAGCCCTGTCCATCTCTTAAACTCCATATAGTATTGGCCGCCTTCCAACCACGAGCATATGCATGAAAAATTTTTGTATTATCATCCCCACATGCCAACCATGTGGCCCTACTTTTCAACCTCCAAGATTCCTCCTTATCCTTAAGTAGGGAGTTCCTTCTTTTTTCAAGTGAAACAAGGGTGTCTTTATCTACTTGTGATTGAAACCCTCCAATCCCCTCATAGATCATGCGTAGATCCTCTTCCACCTGCTTCAACTCCAAATCCTCCCTTTGTCTTTTAGCAGCCGACCATATCTTCACAGCATCCTTGATGCGTTTAATATTTTCAGCAAATTGAAAGGCCGCAGAAAGAGGACTATCCGCCCTAAAAGGGGACCACCTAGCAAGAACAAAAGCTTTAAAAGAATCATCCCTGAGCTAGATTTTGTTGAACTTTAAGGGGCTAGGAGGCTGCCTAGGCCTGATCTTGAACTCAAGAAAAATAGGAAAATGATCAGATGCACCCCCACATCCAATCCACTGCCTAATATGAAAAGGCCTGTCCACAATCTATCCAACCACCAGGAAACGATCAAGTCTCTTTGCTATTCTTCCTTCAGAAACCCTATTGTTCCGCCAAGTGGGTTTCATATTTATGGCCTCAATGTCAAGCAGATGATTTTCCTCCAATTTTTGTGTGAAGTACCCAGACAATAAATCAATTTGTGCATGAGGACCCCATACCTCTGACTGGCCCAATGTAAAGTTTAGATCCCCACCCAAAATCACCGAGTCCCCCTTGAGTAAAGAGTTACCCAGGAGTGAGTCCCAGAAGGGGATCCTATCTTGATATGGGCCATAAATATTAAAAATATTAAAAGCTTCACCTAGCTCCAATGCCAAAAAATTTAAACCCAGGACCGACTCCATACCCCAGAAGTTCAGAGGTTTGATTGTTCTTACATTCCATCCCACAGCCAAACAACCCGACCTTCCTCTAGCATCCAACGTCTCAAAAATCCATCCTGGCAACCATCCTTCCAGTCTAGATTTGACCACAGTCCCTTCACCTAAGGTCTCTTGTAGCAGAATAATAACCAGACAGTCCAAAGATATAATCCTCCAGAAAGCAGGTTTCTTAAGGGGACCTGCCAAACCCCTGCAATTATAGGACAGAATCTTCATCACACACCAATCTTCAGGGAATGACTTGCTCTAAGTGCCCTGTCAATTGAAATCTGCCTCCCATCATGAACATCCATCATAGCTCTATCCTGAGCTTTCACCAAAAAAGAGATCCTACCCCTGCCCCGAGCTGCTGGGGATTTCCCCCTCCCGAACCCACCAGCACCTTTTTTTGCACTAGATCTCAAATTATAGCCAGAGACCGATGGGGCATAAAATTCCAAAGGAGCCAGCAACCCATCACCTGGATCAAAAACAGTATCCTTCTCTTGTAGAGCTGGCTGAGTATTAAGAGTAGGAACAACAATAGGGGACTTACCACATTCCTCCATCCGAACAATGATTGAAGTCGAAATCAAATTAAGAGAGAAATTGGTGTTGGGGGAGAATGGGAAGGATCCCATAAGTGATGAATTCAATAGAGTAAACACATCCAACAGCAAGCCATCATCTCTTAGCGGGAGAAACGCACCAAAATGCGGAAGCTATGGGCCAACACGGAAGATAACGCTCCACTAACGGGGAATCTGTGGGAGCGACTCTTGCCCAGAAAGACCGGACTCCTCGACCAACACACGTAAACCCGGTTGCTCAGGAGAGCTAGAACCATTGACGAGCGGAGTTCGTGCATGAGGTAGTTGATGAGGGCACAACCCTGCGTATTGGGGGGGCTAGAACCAACCCTCGTCGAGATAGTCTTAGCCTCGGATCGTCTAGACCTCCGGTTGTTTACGAGTTCGAGAGAAAGACTCGATTTCGGATCTTTGGATGGCCATATGCATGACACCGACGGCATCTGAAAGGAACATTTTCGTAATCTAGAAGCTGCTTAATGTCATATTGCCCCCACCGGAGGTTCAGGGATTCTGCAAGTCCTTCTCTGATGTTAATCATGACAAGAATTCTAGCAACACGCCTAAGGTTTGTCTTGAAAAAAGAGAGATCAGCTTCTAAGAAAACCCCAAGCGTATTACCAATACCTCGGAGATGTTCCTCAGTTCAGTAATGGAGAGGCAGGCCAGGAATACGAACCCACAATGAGACCGAGTCCACCCTCTCCCTACTAGCATCAAAAAGGGGGTGCCAAGGTTTTAGGAGCAATGGAGAATGATCCAAAGCCCAGCACCGATGCATCACCCACTAGATATGTTCAGGCTATAGAAATTTGAACGTGAACCATCCCTTTGAGAGGGATACCACCTCAGGCACATATCCAAGAACAACTTTCCATTGAGCATACGCGACAATAACGCTTTTGAGAACAAAACTCTCCCCACGGCCACGCAACCGGTGTCACGCTAGCCATTTGAGAAACACCTTCGACCCATGTCTTCACCCAATACATAGTTATGCGTGTTTTTGACCTTGATCCAGTTCCGTTTCTGCTTCCCTTTTTCGGCGCTCCAGCCTCCCTTGCATCGTTTGAGCCCGATCTTTCTTGTTATCAGAAGCATGAAACCCACTCTGTTGTTCCCAGCTTATATGTTCTGAGGCAACGTACAAGTTCTCCTTATCACGATCCCATCCAGCCTTCTGTTCGTGAGCACAGAAGGATCCTGATCTTTTTCCAACTCTGAACAATACACTCGTTGATCAACACCCGCGTTCAAAAATTTTGGCAGTCTCTGCGCCTGCAGGTCGAGACCGTTTACCTCGGATGCCCCAGTCAAAACGCCTCCCTCCCTCCCTTCAGATCCGCCACTGTAGCCAACGGATGACAGCGTTCCTCCAGAGGATGAAAAGGGCTCCTCCGCTCCTTGTGAAAGAAAACCTAGCTGCACACTGTTCCTTGTCAGATCCTCGTCTGCCGCGGCGCACAGAACCTGTGCAGTCTCCCTCCTATCGCCATTCAAACCTGTAATTCTCCCGCCCAGCACCATCGGGAACCGCTCTATATTAATTACATGTTATTATACAATTTAAATAATAAAATTTTTAATTAATAACATATAATATAATTAATAATTTATAAATTTATATTTATATTTTATTTTAAGTTATTTAAGTACAAAGGAAAAATGCATTAGTAGTTCAATGATAATGACTTTTTCTTGAAAATATCATTCTTATCTATAGTCACATCAATACAATTTTTTATTAATTTTATTTTGGTACAACTTTTGAATTGAATTTAACTATGGCTACATGGATTGTGGTGCAAAAAGTGAATTGCAAATTCATAAATATTATTTTATTGGTTTAGATATTATTTTATTATTTCCTTAGGAGGCCCATTTTAGACCTCAAAATTCC
>JAXQQM020086572.1:0-31573 GCA_034641835.2 Pinus albicaulis
TTATATTGAAAATATAAACAGTACATGATCAATAAAACTCTCTATACTACCGAGAGGTAAATAGAGAACGAAATAATGCCAGTGACATATGTAGCTCAATATGAATGGTAAGAAACATGTGAGCTAATAACCTGGCAGCCCCATCTTGGCCATGATACAGATTTCTGTCCTTGACTATGAACCTTGATAAGCTAGGACAATGATTAGTAGAAATATAAACAACTAATACTAATGAGACAAGATCATATATACAAATTAATCTATTGTGAAGTGAGAGTTTCACATTGAAGGATAGATCTTTGTGATTGCGTCTTCATAGAGAAAGGTGAATAAGAAACTCCAGCGCGCTTGGGATAAAGTTGTGAGTTCTACGATCAGAAATCCCTGCACTTTGAGACAAGACCTGAGCATTCCACTCAACAGCATCCGCAACGATCTAAATTCCGCGACCAAGAACTCCCGAAAGTGATAAACAGGCTCGCGTGATCAGATTGATAACCAACATGAAGATTATAAACTGAGAGATCTTCAGAGGAAAATAGTGAGAAACTGTTAGATCTAACTCGCTTGTATAATTGACCAGGCTCGCTTGCATTGTCCATACCAGGCTCGCTTGAAATGACGAAATATAATCATGTTGATGAGGCAAATACCAAGATCTCGCAAATGCGCAAAAGACGAGCCTTTTAGCTGCAAAAATCAGGCTATGATGAAGCTGAAAACCAAACTGTGAGCCGAATTATAGCATATGATAATAATCGAAATACAAAAATCAAGGATGAGATGCAAAAAACAGGCGCCAATTGAGTGTGATCTAGAATCTGTAATTCATGGGACAGGAACCGAATAAATTTCAACTAGCGCCCCATAACTGTAGAATTCGACTGTCATGGATCCATATTCTGCCCGAAGACCCCTTTTGGATAGACGATCAGCTTTGGTATTGATCTCACGGAATACATGGAGGATATCAGGGCATCCCAATCTTTCCCATAGCCGACGAACTCTATCCATCCAACCCTGTAAATATGGAGACATCATTTGGAACTGATTTGTCACCCATCCTATGATCAATTTAGAGTCCCCATATATACTTCTGATCTGAATCTGAGAATCACAGGCAAAGAAGAGACCTCCCCAGAGAGACATGATTTCAGCCTTGTTGTTGGACCCCGGACCCCCGTTCCAAAAAATATGATATCGATCCAAATTTTGCAACTTGATACAAGCGCCACAACCTGTTATCCCTTCTTCAGATGCACCGTCGAAGAAGATCGCAGGTAAGGATATCTCATGCGGTCTGATTCTTTGGGAGCCATCCGAGATCGATGGGAAATGCTGAATTCAATCATCCATCCATCTATTAATAGCTATAAAAACACGTTGGATGAGGAAAGGTTGATCTTCAAATATAAGATTATTCCTAGCATTCCAGATCTCCCAAACAAGATAGAATGGAAGAGCATTATATTTAGATTTCAATTTATCCCATTCCTGTGCAACCGATATGAAGTCCACCGGGGTCCATCCAGGATTGATGAAAAAAGGAGTAAACAGCTTCCAAATTGCAAGGGATTTCTGACAAGAGAAAAATAAATGGTAAATAGATTCTTCAGCCCCTCCACATAGGACGCAAAAGTTGGGTCCTTGAAAACCCCTTTTCTTAAGATTGTCCCATGTAAGAATCTTACCTTTCCATAACAACCAACCAAATAGGACAATTTTGGTGGGAATGTTACGATGCCAGAAAGGATAGAAAACCTTTGAAGGATTAAAGTTTGGATTCTGAGCATTAATATTGCGATATATGTCCTTTACTATTGGCATGTTCTCCTTGAGAGGACCGTTCCATACAATTTGATCACCACCCCGATCATAGCATATCCCGGCACATTTGAGACAATTCCTGAGCCTATCCCACTCATCAGCATCCTCACCTAATAATCCTAGTTGGAAAGCATATTTGAAATTAGGAGCGGCGACAGTCCAATAATGAATGGTCTGAGATAGATATATGATCCCCAGTTGAGCCATAGAGTGAATAAGGTGGGGCGAAGGTGCATAATCTGATGAGAGAGACAGAATACCAGAAGTACCGATCGGAATGCGGCCCCCGTCCCTAAAAAGCCAAGTAAGCCTCACACGAAATTGGGGCAATATCTTCTTAAAACTCCTCCATATGTAAGACATAATGCGAGGGAAAGCTAATGAGTTGCAATGAATCAAATAGGAAGCTTCACCCATAACATATTTGGCCCTCGTAATGTCTGACCAGATTCCCGACCCATTTATTGCCCGCCAAAAAGACTTAACCAGCAGGGCGCAGTTGAAATCCCTGGTTTTCAAGATGCCCCAACCATCGCAGTCTTTTGGTTTGCATAGGATCTCCAGGTGACATAGATGAAATTTGTTTTTCATTTGAGGTCCTGCCCACAGGAATCGAGAAATAATGCCATTGATACTATTGATCACTTCTGCCAGCAAGAAAAATAAATGAGCCCAATAAACCATCATTTGGGATAAAACTGCTTGAACCATAATGAGGCGGCCCCCTAATGATAGCCAGCGATGAGTCCACCTTCGGATACGGGCGCGGAATCTGTCTAAAAACCATGTCCAATCATTAATTTTATATCCACAAGGTTTGATCAATATTCCCAAATATTTGAATCCAGAGGCCACCTCCCTGAATTCCACACCCATGAACTCCGCAATAAACATGACTTCACTTATATCACCATATTCATAGATTATAAATGATTTACCACAATTTATACTCAGTCCAGTGGCAGATTGAAAACGCATGAACATAATATTAATATAAAACCAGTGATTGCGTTTCAAATACCCGAACAGCAGCAAATCATCAACAAAAAGAGAGTGTGACGATGAAACAGAATCAGAGAAAGCAAAGCCCTTTATATAACCTTTCATTTCAGCATCATGCATAAGCCGACTGAATCCCTCCATTACCAGAATGAATATCATCGGGGATAATGCACATCCCTGTCTTAACCCCCGACCAGCCTCGAAAAACTGGGTTGGAAAACCATTAATAATGACTGCATATCGGACGGTTGAAACGCAGGCCATAACCCAGCGAATGACTGATATAGGGAGTCCAATCTTGTGCAGTAAAACTCTAATAAATGACCAATCCACCGAGTCATAAGCCTTGTGCAAATCGACCTTCATGACAAGTGCCTCCTTTTTACCCATATGCAGAGAATGAAGTACTTCTTGAGCAATAACTATGGCGTCGTGGATGGATCAACCCTTCAGAAATCCATACTGTTCCTTAGATATATTGCAGGAAAGGGCTTCTTTAATTCGATTGGCGATAATCTTAGACATAATCTTATAGATAAGATTACATAAAGCAATAGGGCGAAAATCGGAAAAGGAATGTGGATCGGAAACCTTTGGAATGAGCGCCAAAAAAGTTGAATTTAAATTCGCTGGCATGAATCCCTCAGAACGAAAACACTCTAAGCAATCTGTTAGCTCATTTCCAATCAGGTCAAAGAAGAATATGAAAAATTCCGCAGGCCACCCGTCAGGCCCCAGACATTTGTCTTTGGGAAAAGATTTCAGAACCCTTAGAACTTCATTCCCCGAAATACGTTGATCAATCTTTGCAATAACATCATCATCAAAGAATCTACCAAACTGCTCCAATACCCAGTTTTGATTCTCCACACTAATAGATTGATCCTTCATATAAAATGAAGAAAAGTATTCATAGGCTTCTGCTTGAATCTCCTCAGTAGACACTGCAAAAGAATTATCACTCCTCTTGATTTGCCATACAGCATTACGACACCTTCTCTCATTAGCAGTCTTGTGGAAAAATCGTGTATTCCAATCGCCCTCTTGCAGCCACATTATTCTGCTTTTTAGACGCCAAGTCACCTCTTGGATTCTTAAAATTTCACACTTCCGCTTCCCAAGAGATTTAAATAGTGACAACGTAGCCTCATCTAGATTATAAGCAGCAAATGAATCATAAATTTGCGCCAATTGACAGGAGATATCCTGTAATTCCTTCTTGAGCGCCCTTTTTTTACAAATATCCCACTGTTTAGAGAATTTCTTGATTGCCTGGAGCTTTTTGTGAAAACGACTCCATCCTCGCAGCTCAGATACCGGCCCATCATCCTGCCAAATCTTGTGAATCATACCTGTATAGTCCTCATCCTCAAGCCAAATCCGATTAAATTTGAATGGTCTACCTTTGGTGACGACAGACACATTCCATGATAATATAATAGGCACATGATCAGAAATTTCAGAAACCACAATTCTCGACCGAAATCCCCCCCATTTGTCCACCAAGGGATTACTAATATATACACGATCCAGCCTCTTCCCAATAAAGTGGATACCTTCCCTTCTATTAGACCAAGTGGGAAGCAATGGATTTGGACGGATATCAGACATTTGAGCATCAGAAAACAAATCATTTAAAAAGGTGGCAAGAGGATCAATTCTGGCTGCATCACCCCAAACCTCATCAGCATTTGTCGTGAAATTCATATCACCCATCATAATAATATTTGACAAAGACATAATGCCAGATGCCACCATACGATGCCAAAAATAATACCTAGAATTATATGGCGCATAAATATTTATAATGTGGATAGAATCCTTCATACCTCTGAAATGACCCGCTAGCAGAATACCCCCGAAAAATTTGTAAGCCTTAAACTTAACCCTTTCCGGGTCCAAAATGGCAATAAGACCCCCAGAATGACTAGTTGCATCCACAGCAGCCGCATGCCACCCTGACCTAATGCTTAAGAACCAACTTATGGCTTTCTCCCGATGACACATGGTTTCTTGACCCAAAAATATGACTGGCGACTCTGATAAAAGCAGCTCTTTGAGGCAATGTGCTTTGGAGGAATTGCCCAACCCCCAGATGTTCATGGATAGGATGTGATTCATGGCAACACCTAGTTAGGGTTGCTTTCTCTAAGCGCCCTGGACATATCCCCCGAACCAAGAGATTCCGAAATAGGAATATCCGTAAGATTGTCATCTGAATCTGTGAATAAAGAGATGGCCTTGAATTTACCTCTGGAGTATTTATTAATAACCTTCGACTTAATGCCAGTGGGAGAGGGTGGTTTTTTATATACAGTGAGGGCAGTCAAGTTGGCATTTGGATTGGCAAGGATGGCATCAATGTCACTTCCAACAGAGTTTGTGGGAGAGTCCGAAAGGATTACCGGTTCGTCGTTTTCATGAGAGATATCAATGGATAGGTGATCCACAGACCCCGGGGATTGATGGTGATATGGAATATCCTTAGTGTCAGACGACTCACCCACAGAATAAGAAGAGAAAGGGAGACGTGGAGAGTTCATACGGTGTCTATGGATGGAATTCTTAGGACCAGAAATCCCTTGATTGGGAATGACGGTGTCAAAAGAGGGAAAAATCGGCGGAGGGGAATCTGTCGATTGGGATAGGCCTTTAAAGGATTCAAAACCACCCGTGCAACTGTCATTGGGAAGAACTCTGTTTGTGACACAATCATGCCCCAATTCAACAATCCCCAGAGAAGTCTCCTCTAATTGGTTGGACAGATTTGTTTCAGCCTGAAGAACCCTCGGAATAGACAATTGAACCAAATCATGTATAGGATCACCCTTTTCAAATTGACCCTGAGCAGAAAAATATGCATCATCATCAGATAAGGAAAGAATTGGATTACCCGAAACAGCCTCGACCGAAGGGTCAGATGCCGGTATTTTCATATGTCCTTCCCCTACAACATTAGTCTTCGGCCTGTTCACCCGTCCAGCCCCAGCTTCCTCAACTCGAACCATACGCATACGAAGAGGACAATGCTCCCTAACATGCCCCGTACGATGACATATGAGACACCTAAAGGGAATGCCCCAATAGTCGATTCGTTGGCGATGTCTTCTCTGACCCCAAACAAGGTCCACATCACCAGGCAAACCCCCGGAGAAATTGAGTTTGACCAGAATCCAGGCAATCCTTTTGTCACTAGCACCCAAGATACTCGGGTCAATGTACTTGGTGTGACCAATTGAATCACCAATGGCTCCCAGAGCTTTGAGAGTCCAGAACTCCAGAGGAAGTCCTGGAAGGTTGACCCAGATTAACCTATTGCGGGGAGCTTCTTTCACAGGGTTGAACCCAAGATACCAGGAGAAAAGTTGCATGAAACTTCGCCCACATACCCAGGTTCGACTGATAATCTTGTAGACATCCTTATCCTCCATGAAGTGAACACTAAACCAGCCATTGATGAGAATGCTCACCTTAGGAATGTATCCGATTATAGGTTTCCACTTAATACCAATCCATGAAGAAGTATCAAAATCAGGATCCTCTGGGAACAACCAGCGGCCCATGATTGCGCGCTTCTGAAGGCTAGCAACACGACCGCGGAGATCATCATAATCCAAGACCACCTCTTTGATATCCATATTGTGCTTGAAAACAACTCTCTTCTTCTTATTGCGACGAGGACGATTGCGAGTCTTCTTACAGTCTTGTGAAGCTTCCACCACCTTTGGCTCTGAATAGAAACTCTGTCAGATGATAAGGTCGTCAATGTTGTCTAGACCCTCCGCGAAAGAGCCAACCGCCACTTTTGGCCTGGATAGTACCGCGGAATTATGAGGGGCGTCCATATCAGAACCGAAATCAATTACCACCTAAACCCAACTTGTGTGGAGATCAGTCGATAGATATTATCTCCAGAGAAGACAGAGAACCACCACTGCAGATATGTCAGAGCAATTAAATAGAGAAACAATCCAGCAATTAGCACCAGCTACCAAAGATCACCGTCATTAACTTGTATGCGATAACTCGCATTGTTGTGTGGCACAATAATCATCTTAATATATGAGAAAATGACCCGCCACCTCAGTGATAATTCGATTTAAAAATCGACATAAAGACAACCCGAGCGAGGACCCATAGACAGCATGGATGATCCGGAGTAATTGCAAAAGCAATGAAGTGGTACATAGACAGATTTGAAATGAAAGGTGGTCTCGAGATTAGCTAATGGTTCATGTCCCAATATCGCTGGAAACTTCAGGAGTGACCGCCAATTCAGAGTGAAGAGCAGGCGATATTTAGAAGCAATCCAGATTAATGGAATGTGGCCAGAAAAGGAATAATTGAGATCTAAAGGTGATTAATGTAATCAGCTGGAAAACTTGACAACTACAGAATGGACAGTAGATACGTAGCTGTTATTAATGCAACTATGAGAGATGACAAATCCCGGAAAATTTAAAAATAACCAAAAAACGTCAAATATAAAACCGTTGAAGGTTAATGGTCGCCGGATAACCAGAGAGATTCTACAGTTGACAACAGCAGCAGCAAAAACACCCCGGACAAGCCCACCATCTTTTACGAAATTGAATGCCAAAACTCTTGCATGGCTGAGAAATAATGATAAAGTCTAACCAATTACACCAATTTTTATACCATCTTTTGGGCGTAGATTTAAAGGTTGTGTAAGTCTCAGAATCAGAAAGAGATGACGAGCAATCAATGGAAAAATCCGCCTGATTCAGCATGGATTAGTGATAGCATAACTATCCCAACTCACATAGAATTATATCTAATCCCAATGGCAGTGAGTCAACCAAAAATCCCCAAATCTGTGATACTCATGATACAGAAGTAGCCACCAACAGCGACAATCAAAATGTCCAGATTGGGTTCCAGCTATATAATTCGAGGAAGAATTCCAATATCAATCATCAGAACTTAATAGCATTGGCACTCCTTATACAGAAAATAGCCACCAAAGGCAATAGCAAAATGTCCACATTGGGTTCCAGCTATTAGGCTTGAATTAGGACCACCACTTCATGCCCATACCTCCTCGAATCCAGCATCTCTCATTTAACAAACAAAGCCACCATAGGCAACAATAGATTGTCCAGAATGGGTACCAGCTATATAGCACAACAATAGCCACCAAATGCAACAAATATATTGATTACTATGGGTAGCATCAGATATTTTCCAAAGATGGGTACCGACTATATGGCACAGCAATAGCCACCAAATGCAACAAATAGATTGTCCACAATGGGTACCAGCTTTGTGTTTAGAGAAGAAATCAGCAGATTTTACATCCCCAGGCAACCTACACTACACTACAGAGCTCGAGATGACCATTGCTTACCATCAGATTGATTTCCAGAGGCATGAACCATTTTGTGTTTGTTGTTTACAACAATGCCTGTTGACCCTGCGATACCTAGCCGCCGGCAGTCATGGGGTTTCTCCCAGGATGAAATTAAACCTTCAAAATATCCTTATCACTGCAGGTAATTCTTCATTCTACCTTGGCTTCACTACTTGATTAAGTCCTCTACTTCTCCTTTATGCAGTCATAATATAATAATAACAATAACAATAAAACTATGGTCCCAATTCCCAAACAACCAGGGAGACACACAAGACTAAAGGCAACATGCAGCAGGGAGGAGAAAAACAAAAATCGAGAAACAAATATTCCTTGCTCATTTCATTTGGCCTATGAAATAAATTTTATAATTTAATTCGTATAGGACCACCATCACATGGCCTTAATGGATGATACCTGGGCAATAGAGTTGAGTGGCATGCATTTTTCTGAGTTATAATAGACCGACAGCTATCGGTAGATGAGCCTACAGGTGTCGGTGCTACAATCTTTATATGAAGAGACTTTGCAAATAATTCGCATATGGCTCCAGGGGTAACATGTCACACGGTAATAAAAGTATATGGTACCGCTTCACATTAATTTGGTGATTAATGTTATTGAACCACGAGATGGTAACCTAGGTCACTGGGATGAAAGGCTCGCATATCATTATGACAGCGGACATAGCAGCCACCTATTCAATAAATTAAAGGCGTGAATTATAATGCATTTTGTAATAACCTTACGAATATGCCAATGCTATCGCAATACATATTAACTATGATGAGACTTTAGGGCAATGACGAATTATACCATAATAACTCATGTATGAAATTTCATCACTGCATTTCACGAGATTTGGTTAAGTCTGCGAGATATTCATCATAAGGATACTATCAGTCTTTGGGTTTCGTGTGTCAACCTATATTTCGTATTATGTACATTACTCCAATTCGTACTAGTCGTATCCATTGGACTTACTATGTCGCTATCCAACTACAGGGGAACTCGAATTTATTAATTAACATTTTACTGATCTATGTGAAATTGTACTTTTAGCACATTTTACAAAGCATTTTCTAATAACATGTTGAAAGTATAGACCAATAAGAAATCAGAAAAATAAATTTAAATAATTTAAATAAATAAACAATAAAAAAAATTAATGTTTAACTATGAAAAATTATAAATTTCTTTTACAAATAGACAAATTAATGTCTACATCACAAGAAACCCAATGCATAATACCTACTAGGCAAGTATAATAATAACGTTTAACCTATTTTAGCTTTTTCCCAAGCAATTTTAGAGAAGCCCAAACCCAAAATTAGATAATCGTTTAAAAATATTTCTTGCACCGATGATACTTTGAAGATAGCCTCTTCAATTTTTAACTCCAAAATTGAATTTATAAGCATTTAATTTTGAAAGGAATAGTGGACTTTCATGCTTTTATTACTGGTTTCCAAGCTAAAGTTTTAATTATAAATGGAATAAAATTGAAGGCCAAGTACTTATAAGAAAGAACCTAAGATATTATAATGGTTTTTATGTTTTCATTTTAATATAAATTTCTATTTTCTCTATTTTTTTTCTAAAAATATTTTAATTACAAATATACTTCCCTTGACCTTTTCTAGCCTTTTCTAACGACTACTTTAGTAATTATCAAGTTGAAAACCGACTTATGAAAATAGAGATCCTTTTCCCTTAACTTGAAAACCGACTTATGAAAATAGAGAGCCTTTTCCTTTAACAAGGTGTTTAGCCCTAAATTTTCTTGTAAAATAACCTATAATATAACTATGACACATTTACGGAGAAAAGAGTAAGGCATGCTGGAGTCATTTTCCTTTATCTCTTTATTATTATTAAGCTCAAAAAACATTTGTTATGATCTCATCTTTATTTTTCTCCCCTGGCTATGAGCTTTGTGAATGTAATTTTATTCACATTCTTTTATGATGACAAGTTGTAATGCTAATTAACTTTAATTTTCTAAAAAAGTTATTTCCTTATGCATAATATTTTTTTGGGCATTCGCTCATTTTATGGATTTTTTTTTTTCAATTGACATTTAATAGTTTCTTTTGTGTTGATTTACATTTTTTCAGTGTAACAACCGTGAGAAGCTATTTTATTATATATTTTTGTATTTTATTTTGAAGGCATTCTTTTTTACCTATATCAAATTATTTCATAAAAATGCATATATTTCCTTCATATATATAAGTTATATAGCATTTTTTATGGATTTTTATGCCCATAAGGTAAATATTATTATTTTTTCATAGTTTACTCTATCTATAATGTTTTCAATAACTACTTTTTGTTTCATCTTGATTAAAAGGAAAAACTAACATTTAAAGAGATTTGAAAATTTTAACTTTAATCATTAAATTCATCATTTAATTAAATATTCTCTTATATTATTTTCTAATAATATATAACAACTTTAAATCTACATACAAATAGTCTATAAAACCTTACATAAATTGTAATTGAGTAGGCTATTAAAACACTCTAAAATGTTAAGTCACTAATTAAATTTTCTGCCTTATTCAAATATTTTTTTAAATATAACCATATTATAACCTCACCAATACCAAACTTACAAATAATAAATATTTATTACCATTTATCATATATCACTTAATCGGACTGTCTCCGGACTGTCCCCTATAGTTTACTTTACATAAGACCTTCACACTTTATATGATATATTTGCTCGTACATAACTGACCTTGGCGTTATATTCTCTAACTATAATAATTTGCTCCACTTAAAAAAAAAAAATGAAATATCCTTTTTAGATATATAAAAAGGTTCATATGTTTACATTTAATATATTTGGAGATTAAGGAAAAGCGCAGTAGCACAGAAGAATGAAATTTACGTGAATAATCGTACTAATGATCAATTACTCTTTCGCTCTCCATGGGAATCTGCATTGATCAATAACTTATTCTGAATCGTTCTTGTGAAAATAAGTGTAGATTTGGAGCATATAAATTATAAAATTACTTCAAATATAATATGATAATCTATTGATGAAATATTGGGAATATATAGATATTGGAATAAAATAATGAAGAAATGTGTTGAATTTTTTATATATAGATAGTGTGATAGAATGAGATGTCAATATATATAATAATTTAATGATTATGAAGTTTTTAAGTGGTTAGAAAATTTAATAATTTAATGTTTGTGAATTTTTTAAGTGGTAAATTACATAATTACTTCAAATATAATATAAAATATAAGTAGATATTGAGATAGTCTATTGATGAAATATTGGAAATATGTAGATATTGGAATAAAATAATGAAGAAATGTGTTGAATATGTATATATAGATAGTGAGATATAATGGGATGTCAATATATAATAATTTAATAATCGGTAGATAGGTCTATCTATATATACATATAGATAGTGAGATATATAATAATGAAGTTTTTAAGTGGTTAGAAAATTTAATAATTAAATGTTTATGAAATTTTTTAGTGGTTAGAAAATTTAATTTAAAAGAAGAAAAAATTAAATTCTTAAATTACTTTTTTTGAGTTTATAGATGAACTAATACATCAATAAAAAAATAAGGGATTTTTGTTTATGGTAAGATTAAATGTAATAGTGCGTAGATTTTTAATCATTTAAAAATTTTGGGAGATAAGAGGAATATGGATAGTGTAGAAGATTTTTTATACATTTAAAATTTAGGCATGAAAATTTAGTATGTGATTTTTTGGATTTAATTACCATAAATTTAATTTGTTAGTATTTTGGAGAAAAAAATGAAGAATTATCAGTTACTTGTAAAGATATTAATAATTTTTTTCCAAAAAAATAATATTATTGGGTTAACACAACTTATATCTTCTAGATGTTCTTCTAACTTATGGATGTATATGCCAAAAAGAGTAGGCACCATCTAAACAAGGTTATTGCAGTAAACTTTGAAAAACGACAGTGTCATCCATTTATTTGTAAATTATATAAATGTTGTATTCGAAATTTTAAATAACATTATTGCAAAATTATAAACTTTGAAAGACTACTCAAACAACTCAGTCAGTGTCATCGATTTATTTGTAAATTGTAAATATTATGAAGAAATATATACCATTTAAACCTAATACTTTGCAAACAAAGAATTATGTTAGAGATTTCTTATGCAACGATGGCATCACTCTACATGGACCAATAATGAAAAGGGATGGATTTGGCAGTTTAAAAGGTCAAAGTTCTCTAAAGCCAACCAGGGATGGCCTTGCTTTTTTGAAAGGTCAAAGTTCTTTAAAGCCAACCACAAGCCAATAATTTCTTTTGAAAATATGCATACATGAATTTGGAACAAAAAGCTGATCATTTCAGCGGCATTTCAATGGAGTTGTTTATAGTGAGAATTTTTGGAGTTAATTTGGTAAAAAACGAGGTGAAATTTTGATTTTTGTTATGTGAGATTTTAGAGAAATAAAAAAATCTATAAAAAAAACTTCTTTAGGTGCACTGTGGGAGGGAGAGAGGAGGAAACTGATTTGTATCGCTCCAGCTGTTACCAAAATCGGTGAACTGATTTGTTGTTGACTTCAGGTATGGCCTCCGCTGTGAGATATTAAGTTTTGGGCAACCAATATTTCCACTGCTATCGGCTCATTAATGCAGTGACAGATACACTGCTCACCATTAGATTTAAAATTTTTTAAAATTTAAGGCGAAGCTTATTTCCTTAACATAAGGCGAAGCTTATTTCCACTGCTAAGAGCTAACCGTTTCCACTGCTATCGACCCATTAATACCGTGGCAGGTACACTGCCCACCGTTAGGTTTTGTAGGTGTGCTAATTCCAATACGCTTCGATGGAGAGGGTTGGCCCATTAATGCCGTGGCAGGTACACTGCCCACCGTTAGGTTTTGTAGGTGTGGTAATTCCAACACGCTTCGATGGAGAGGGTTGACCAATGAGAAGTTGAAGTTTCCGAGTGCTGCAAACTTCCATAATGTCGACGTCAGAGAGCGATATCAGCCGTCTCTTCTTTGAATTGGTCATTTGCATAGACGCCACCGTTTATTTTATTATTTCATCGCTTACTCTTCTATCTGTATCATTTTAACTTCACCTCCTTTGGTTCAAGCACTTCCTCTGTAAGATTTGCTGAGCCTGGTTCCATGGCTTTCATCTTGTTATTGTTATTGTTTCTTCCTAATTTCTATCATGCCTTTCTTCCGGTTGGGCATTGTGAGCCCCGGCAATTTCCAAAATCAAATACAACTTTTGCTTCCTCCAGAGTTAGCCATCCTTCCATGAAAATAGTTGGTCACGCGCAATGGAATGATATTTATGCATTGCTAGAGTTTAAGAAGAGGATCAGTGATCCACATGGTGTTTTGGCTGGGTGGAATTCAAGCATTAACAGCAATCCCTGCAACTGGAGGGGCGTTTCATGCAGCCGTGAACCGACTTCAAGAGTTGAGAAGCTTAATCTCGCAGCTGCCAATCTCACAGGCGCTCTGGTTGGAGAGCTTGGCCAACTAAGGTATCTCATGCACCTTAACCTCTCTTCAAATAAATTCTTTGGCCCAATTCCTTCTCAGATTGGCAAAATGGGAAATTTGACAGTGCTGGATCTGAGCCACAACCAGCTGCATGACAACATACCGCTAGAGCTTCTAACTTCCCTACAGAAGTTGGCTGTGATGCGGCTTGATGATAATATGCTTAACGGAAGCATTCCTTCCCAAATAGGTGAGCTGAGAGAACTTCTGCATCTAAATTTATCATCAAATGGGTTGTCTGAAACAATTCCTATGGAATTAGGTCAGCTGTTGAATCTGGAAGTCCTGGATTTGTCTCAAAATACGCTGTCAGGAACCATTCCTTCTGAATTGGGACGGTTTAAAAAGCTGCGTAAGCTGGCTCTGTTTTCCAACAACCTCACTGGTAGAATACCTCCAGAAATAGGTCAGCTTGAAAGCCTGCAAACCTTTTTAGCTTATAACAACCATATCAATGGAAGCATACCTTATCAGATCGGTCAACTCAAACGCCTTCAGAATTTAGAACTGGGAAATAATAGTATTTCTGGAGGGTTACCTGCTGAAATCGGTAAGCTTGTGAATCTTGACTTCCTGGATCTCAGTCTTAATAAAATAGGAGGCAATATTCCATTCGCTCTGGCTAATCTGACTCGCTTAACATACTTAGACCTATGCAGCAACCAATTTTCAGGCCCTGTCCCACCCTTTCTAGCAAATTGTTCGAAACTGAGATATCTAAAACTAGATAACAATTCTTTGGTGGGAGAGTTTCCTGCGGAAATAGGGCGGTTAATGAACCTACATAGCTTATCTCTTTCCCTAAACAAGCTCACTCGACTGCATCCTTCTCTCACGTTCAAAAATCGTAGCAGTGTGGTATTCATAAATTTTTGTGCTAACTATTTGAGTGGCACACTACCAGAAAGCTGGGGACATAACAGGAACCTGCGCGTGATAATGGTGGGCTATAACCGATTGGAGGGAAATTTACCCAATTGGCTTTGGGATCTCAGCAGCCTGCAACTTCTGGATTTCTCAAATAATAAATTCTCTGGTAAGATCCCTGCACAGATTGGTATGTTCCAAGGAATGACAAAGCAGGGTGCGGCAGGAAAGCCTCAGCCAGAGACGCTGTTGCAGGATGAACTCATATTGAATATGAAGGGACTGATGTTTTTTCAGAAATATTTCTTTTACAAGCAGGCGTTTCTGGATCTATCAGGAAATCGATTTAGCGGGCGGATTCCTTCTGAATTGGGATCGCTGAATTGCCTTAGAAGTTTGAACCTTTCCAGCAATAATCTCAGTGGTAATATCCCGCGCGCACTTGGTCATTTAACCGAGCTGGAATCTCTGGACTTGTCTGAAAATCTTCTGGACGGCCATATACCGATGGAGTTGACAGATATAACTACCATAGCAGTACTAAATTTGTCATACAATAATTTATCTGGTGCGATTCCAACAGGTAATGAACTAATAAGTTATATATATTTTTTGAACTCTGTTTAACTGTATGTGTTCTTCCAAATAAAAATTGAGGTGAACGTTGGGATTTCGTCCAGTCTCTTCACATTATATTTTGAAATTACTACACAGAACTACAGTTAGCACTGAATATTGTAATATGTATGTGCAGGCCGTCAGTTCAATACATTCACTAATTTTTCCTATTTGGGCAATAAATTTCTCTGTGGTTTGCCACCGCTTTACAAATCTTGCTACCTCAACAGAAATGGAGAGCAAGCAGAAAGTAATGGTTGGAGGGCACTGGTCGCAATAATTGCGATCGTGCTTGCAGGAACATTGTCTCTCTGCGCAATACTTTTGTATTACTGTCACTACAGATCAGCGTCCCGTTCATCCGAGCATGAAAATACCGAAATTCGCTCTTTCTTGTTGGAATTAATTACCAACTGCCCAAGAGACAGGGCGGCAGAGCCAAGTCCGAGGGGGTCCATCAAGCTGGGCAAGCGGAGGAGCCTACCCCGTCGGACTTGCTGACGTATGCGGGGGCCCATATGTTATATGGTAACAAAAGAATTCCGCGGGGGTCATTGAAAGTTTGGAGCTGGAGTTGTGGATGCCTCCGGAATTGCTTACGTCAAGAGCAAAGGGGCCCACATACATATGCGTTCACAATACTTTGGGTTTAATTTTTATTTGCCCATCGTATGTTTTAAATTTGTGTTATATATAGTTTGTTTTATTTTTAATATATGTGATTCTTATATATATTAAAAAAAAAAAAGCCGTGAAGTGTTGTAATGTTATTACACAGCAGTGTAAAAATAAAAGGCAAAGGAGTGCTGTTGTATTGCAAATACACAGCAAATGATATTACACAGGATTTTTTTTTAATGCACAGCAATGCGGGAAGAAAGAACAACATTGCCAGAAAGTCAATTTTCCATCAATGAGAATTGAAGCGGTGCTGACAGAGTTAATGCAGCCATTAAGATTTCTGAAGCGGTGATATTTTTAGTGGTTGAGCAATTTATGGCTGAAGATATTTCTGTTTTGTAATATGTAGAGACAGTCATTCGTTGATTGTTATGTAATGTTTTATATATGCACAGCATCGCATTTTTTAAAAACAGAGACATGAGAAATATGCACAGCAGTGCGTTGATTTACACACAGTAGAGTGTATTGTTTGAAAAAGACAGAGAGTGTTTTTGCAAAACAGAGTATTCACAGAGTGAATGATTTTAGTGAGACAGTGAGTTCTATTTGTGCACTGTGACAGCAGCAGTCACAATTGTAAATCCCTCTTTTGAGGAAGTCTGTAACAGCAGTTTTTTTATTATATGAAATATAATTTTTCTGAGTTGAACTTTGTCTGTGAGTGAATTTTTTTTATTCTCTGTGTTGAGGAAGGCAGTTTTATTGTTTTGGAATTCAGCAAAATCCCAACATGGTATCGGAGCCAATCCAGGCTATTTGAAGGTCAAATAAGCTGAAGGAACAGAGTTCGTTTTTGCAGCAACCTCTCCAGCAGAGTGAAGGTTCAGCCAAGAAGAATTCGAAGGTATTTCTCTATAAAATTTGTTGTGTAACTGTTGCAAAACAGTGAGCTATTTTAATACATAGTCAAGTGTTTTTTTATCATAGTTAGAAGTGCAGAATGGCAGGTTCTAGCACAGGTATGAGTTTGGGAAATGTCCATCTCCCACAATTCAATGGAAAAAATTATGATTACTGGTCAATAACCATGAAAGCTTTATTTACCTCACAAGAATTATGGGAATTAGTTGAGGATGGCTTTGAAGAGCCAGCAGATGAAGCAGAATTTTTGATGTTAAATCAAGCAGGAAGAGAACAGTTGAAGAACAATAAGAAGAGAGATGCCAAGGCTCTTTTCTTTTTGTATCAAGCAGTGCATGAGAGTGTGTTTCCTAGGATAGCAGCAGCTAAGAAATCCAGTGAAGCATGGGAAACTCTCAAGACAGCCTATCAGGGTATGGAGAGAGTGAAGACAGCAAAACTTCAGTTGCTGAGGAGAGACTTTGAGACTCTTTGTATGAAAGAGTCAGATAACATTGACTCATTCTTCACTCATGTGATTGGAATGGTCACACAAATCAGATCTCATGGAGAGACTCTTGAGGACAAGAGAATTGTGGAAAAACTCTTGAGAAGTTTACCCTCAAGATTCGATGTGATTGTCACCACCATAGAAGAGACAAGAGATCTCACAAAGTTTTCAGTGGATGAACTACATGCATCACTGATTACCCATGAACAGAGATTGGGTAGGAGTGAAAACTCATCTCTTGAACATGCTTTTAAGTCCCAGATGTCTTTCGGAAGAGGAAGAGGGCAAGGCAAAGGAAGAGGAAGAGGCAGAAGCCAGAACAGAGGTGGAAGGAACAATCCAGCAAATGCTCAAGGAAGGGGCAACAATCCAAATCAGCATCAAGGCCAAGGCAGCAGCCAACAGAATGGTCAGCAGAATGCTCAAGGACAAAGGTATGATAAGTCCAATGTCCAATGTTATAATTGTAAGAAATATGGTCATTATGCTAATGAATGTAGAAAGAAGAAGCAGAATGATATGAGAAGTGAAACTAGTGCAAATTTCACAAAAGAAAACAGCAATCAAAGTAATTTGTTTTTAGTTTGTAATATGGTTGAAGAAAAGAATGAGGATATATGGTTTCTAGACTCCGGTTGTAGTAACCATATGACAGGAAACTTAGCAATGTTTTCTATGTTAGATGAAAGTGTGCAGTCACAAGTCACACTAGGAACTGATAGCAAAGTTTCTGTTATGGGAAAAGGAAATGTAAATGTTTTAACAAGATTAGGTGCAAAGAAAACCATAGCAGATGTTTATTATGTTCCAAGAATGAAGTGTAACCTCTTAAGTATTGGACAGCTTGTCCATAAGGGATATAATGTTTTCTTTGATAATGATGTTTGTACCATCATGGACAAACCACCCAGCAACCAGTGTATTGCTAAAGTGAAGATCACAAGGAACAGGATGTTCCCTCTCAGAATGAGAGCAGATTTGAAGAATGGTGAAGAGAAAGCAGCAGTTGCACAAGAGGCTTTCCAAAGCGAACCAAAAGATGATAATTGGTTATGGCACTTGAGATTTGGACATCTCAACTTTGGAGGTCTTAACTTGTTGAACAGAAAATGAATGGTAAGTGGTTTACCATTGATAGAGAAACCGGACAGCCTTTGTGAAGGTTGTATTCTTGGGAAACAACACAGAGAAAGTTTTCCTTCCGGGAAAAGCATAAGGGCAAAAGCACCCTTAGAGATTGTCCACTCAGATGTGTGTGGACCGATGCAAACTCCATCACTTGCAAGCAGCTACTATATCTTAACATTCATAGATGATTTTACAAGAAAAACTTGGGTTTACTTTTTGAAAAAGAAAAGTGAAGTGTTTGAAAAATTCCGCAATTTCAAAGCACTTGTTGAGAACCAGAGTGGGCTGCATATCAAAGTCCTTAGGACTGATAGAGGAGGTGAGTATATATCTAAAGATTTTCTACGGTTTTGTAGAGAAAATGGAATACATAAGCAGTTTACAGCTAGATATACACCGCAGCAAAATGGAGTGGCCGAAAGGAAGAACCGAACCATTATGGACATGGCGAGGAGTATGTTGAAGGCAAAGCATTTGCCGAATGATTATTGGGCCGAAGCTGTACATTGTGCAGCGTACATATTGAACAGGTGCCCTACAAAAGCAGTCATGAACAAAGTGCCGGAAGAGGCATGGAGTGGCGCAAAGCAGAGTGTCACACATATGAAGGTTTTCGGATGTGTGGCTTATGCACACATTCCGGATCAGCTAAGGAAGAAGTTGGACAGCAAGGGGGAGAAGTGTATTTTCATTGGATACAGTGAGGAATCCAAGGCCTACAGGTTATACAACCCATCCAGCAAGAAGTTTCTTGTGAGCAGGGACGTTCAGTTCATTGAAGAGGAAGCTTGGGATGGAAGCATAGAGAAAACAGTGAATGTTAAACATTGTTTATCTCATGATGAGAATGATGATGAGGTGGCTGAAATACATCCCCAAACAGCAACACCAACAAGAGAGCAGCAAAGCACACCCTTGAGGAGAAATGAAAGTGCTTCTCCAAGCACACCACAAGGAGGAAATTCAAGTGCTTCTTCAAGCATTTGTACACCTATTGAAAGAGGTAAGAAATTCAGAAGTTTGAAAGAAATTTATGAACAAGATATAGCTAATGAAGGTATCAATTCTTTGTTTGCTTTATATTGTCATGTTGATGATCCTGTTCATTTGGAAGAAGCTATCAAGGATAGGAAATGGATAGAAGCTATGGATGAGGAACTTAATGCCATAGAGAGGAACAAAACTTGGGATTTGGTTGAACTCCCAAAAGGTAAAGATGTCATTGGCGTTAAATGGGTCTACAAGACCAAGAGTAATGCTGAAGGCAAGATAGAGAGACACAAGGCAAGGCTTGTTGTCAAAGGCTATAAGCAGAAGCATGGCATTGATTATGAGGAAACTTTCGCACCGGTTGCCAGAATGGAAACCGTGAGAGCAGTGTTGTCTATTGCAGCACAAAACAAGTGGAAAGTTTACCAAATGGACGTAAAGTCAGCATTCCTGAATGGAGTGTTAATGGAAGAGGTTTACATTGAACAACCTCTCGGCTATGAGAAGAAAGGCCAAGAGCACAAGGTATGCAAGTTGAAGAAAGCTCTTTATGGGCTGAAGCAAGCGCCAAGAGCGTGGTACAGTAGGATAGACTCATATCTACTGGAAAATGGATTTGAGAAGTGTGAGGGAGAACCCACCCTCTACATCGAGGAACAAGATGGTAAAATTTTGATTGTAGTATTGTATGTTGATGATGTTATTTTTACAGGTAATGATGATTGCCTTATTGAACATTTTAAAACAGTCATGAAGGAAGAATTTGAAATGACTGATATGGGTTTGTTGAAATACTTCTTGGGAATAGAAGTAGAACAAGATGAAAGTGGGATTTTCATCTCACGGGCAAAGTATGTTAATGAGGTGCTTGAAAGATTTAACATGCAGGAGAGCAAAGCAGCAATCACTCCCACAGTGATGGGATTAAAACTCAGCAGAGAGGACAGCAGCAAGGATTTTGATCCTAGTTTATACAAGAGCATAGTTGGCAGCCTTATGTATTTGACTGCAACTAGGCCAGATATAATGCATGCTGTTAGTTTGATTTCCAGGTTCATGGAAAAGCCAAAGGATGCACATTGGCAAGCAGCAAAAAGGATTTTGAGGTATGTTAAAGGTACAAAGAAATTTGGTATTTTTTATACTACTTCAGAAAATTCAGATTTAGTTGGATACACGGACAGTGATTGGGCTGGAAGTGTAGATGATCGGAAGAGCACTTCCGGTTATGTTTTTCACATGGGTTCAGGAGCCATTTCATGGGCTTCTAAGAAACAACCCGTTGTAGCATTATCTACAGCAGAAGCAGAATATGTGGCAGCTACGGCAGCAGCGTGTCAAGCAGTTTGGATGAGGAAAATGTTGAGAAGCTTATGTCAAGAACAGGTAAAAGGGACAGTGATATTTTGTGACAATAGCTCAGCTATTGCATTGTCTAAAAATTATGTTTTTCATAAAAGGACAAAGCACATTGACACCAAGTTTCATTTCATACGGGAATTGGTAAGCAATGGCGAGATTGTTTTGCAGCATTGCAGAACGGAGGATCAGTTTGCAGATATCCTCACAAAGCCACTACAGCAGAAAAGCTTTGAATATTTCAGGGAATGCTTGGGTATGCAAGAAAACCCAGCAGTTGAAATTAAGGGGGAGTGTTGGAATTAATTACCAACTGCCCAAGAGACAGGGCGGCAGAGCCAAGTCCGAGGGGGTCCATCAAGCTGGGCAAGCGGAGGAGCCTACCCCGTCGGACTTGCTGACGTATGCGGGGGCCCATATGTTATATGGTAACAAAAGAATTCCGCGGGGGTCATTGAAAGTTTGGAGCTGGAGTTGTGGATGCCTCCGGAATTGCTTACGTCAAGAGCAAAGGGGCCCACATACATATGCGTTCACAATACTTTGGGTTTAATTTTTATTTGCCCATCGTATGTTTTAAATTTGTGTTATATATAGTTTGTTTTATTTTTAATATATGTGATTCTTATATATATTAAAAAAAAAAAAGCCGTGAAGTGTTGTAATGTTATTACACAGCAGTGTAAAAATAAAAGGCAAAGGAGTGCTGTTGTATTGCAAATACACAGCAAATGATATTACACAGGATTTTTTTTTAATGCACAGCAATGCGGGAAGAAAGAACAACATTGCCAGAAAGTCAATTTTCCATCAATGAGAATTGAAGCGGTGCTGACAGAGTTAATGCAGCCATTAAGATTTCTGAAGCGGTGATATTTTTAGTGGTTGAGCAATTTATGGCTGAAGATATTTCTGTTTTGTAATATGTAGAGACAGTCATTCGTTGATTGTTATGTAATGTTTTATATATGCACAGCATCGCATTTTTTAAAAACAGAGACATGAGAAATATGCACAGCAGTGCGTTGATTTACACACAGTAGAGTGTATTGTTTGAAAAAGACAGAGAGTGTTTTTGCAAAACAGAGTATTCACAGAGTGAATGATTTTAGTGAGACAGTGAGTTCTATTTGTGCACTGTGACAGCAGCAGTCACAATTGTAAATCCCTCTTTTGAGGAAGTCTGTAACAGCAGTTTTTTTATTATATGAAATATAATTTTTCTGAGTTGAACTCTGTCTGTGAGTGAATTTTTTTTATTCTCTGTGTTGAGGAAGGCAGTTTTATTGTTTTGGAATTCAGCAAAATCCCAACATTTCGGACAGGGTTTAAAATTGAAGTTAGCAGATCTATCAGATGCTACCGATGGTTTCAGTGACGCCGCTATAATCGGCAAAGGCACGTGGAGCAATGTATACAAGGGAATTCTCAATAACGGTCAAGCGGTTGCTATCAAAATCTTTAAAATGAATTGCAACGAATCGCTGCAAAATTTTGAGAAGGAATGCGAGGTGCTTGGTAAGATTCGGCATCGTAACCTGGTGAAAATTCTGGGGGCGTTCTCAAATTCAAACACAAGGGCTCTGGTGCTCCAGTTTATGCCCAATGGAAGCCTGGGAGAGTATCTTCATCGCTCCGATCAAATTTGTCAACTCACATGGGATGCAAGGTACAAAATTGCTACTGGCATTGCCCAAGCTATGGCTTACTTGCACAGCGAAACAGGGATGGGAGAGATTGTTCACTGCGATCTGAAACCTGCCAATGTTCTTCTTGATCAAGACATGGAAGCCCACATCTGTGATTTTGGGATTTCAAGAATAATTGAGACACAAATAATCGGAGGCACATTATCCAGCACCATTCGAGGTTCCATTGGTTACATTGCACCTGGTGAGTCTTCTATATTATTATATGAACGTATTTATTAGATTAAATTATACTTGGATTCATATTTATGACGTGGATGGATCCTGTAGAATTTGGATACAGCGAGAAAATATCTGCAAAGGCAGACGTGTACAGCTACGGAGTGTTGCTACTGGAAATGGTAACGAGAAGATCACCCGTCGCAGATGGACTTCCGGTGGGATTTGATTCGCTTGCAGAATGGGTGAGATGGTGTTTGCAGAGTGATCAGTTCCCAGAGATTATTGATCCATCACTTTCAGAAGATATGGACAGAGAAGCAACTGAGGCAGCTGCGGATTCGATAATGGAAGAAATTATAGGAGTGCTGAGGTTGGGAGTTGTTTGTTGCGTGAACGATCCGAAGGAGAGACCTGCCATGAGGGCAGTGGTTGACATGTTGAATGGTATAAAGAAGAATATGCATGCTAATGCTCATGCCGATAAGCCGGCCGTATTGTAATTAATATACTAAATTCCAAATCCTAAATTTTGGATATGATCATGCTCGGCGAGTCTTTTCTTTCATCGGAACAAATAATTCCGGCATTTCTTCCCCAAGATATTCCATCGTACATAAGATATCACTCAATGTCATGATGTATGTTTAGATCTTTTTCCGTTCTAAATCATTATTAATATAAATGGTTTATTTATTTCGTTTGATAAATAAGATATCACCCAACATGATGTATTCTTAATATTAATGGTTTATTTATTTTGTTTGATAAATAAGGCTATAAGGTAGCGACTACCTGCCGCTTAGTTTAAATATAGTAATGTTGCAATGTGATGTTGGAAAATGTCTATGGATAGCTATTATGGCTATTACATGTTGCTTAATGTAATTATAGAGATGTTGCAATTTGAGTTTGAGGATGTTTATGAAGATTTTTTTTGTAATAAAGTATAGTTAAATTAAATTAGAAATAATTGTTGCAATTTGAGTTTGAGCATGTCTATGAGGATTTGCTAAATGTTCCCATTTGAATTAAAGGATGTCTATGAGGATTTTCTTTGTAATAAAGTTGTGGCTTAGTTTAGTTTAAATATAGCTAAATTAAAGTAAAAAATAAGAATTTATGTGCTATATAGTAGTAGTTTAAATCTATCTAAATTATAGTAAAACAACTTTTGTGTTGATGATGGTAACCAATTGATAATTACTAAGATGGCCCATGAGCATATGCATTTGATGTGTAGATTAGATCTGCTACATATGCTTAGCTTGTTTTTGGCATCAATATAAGTATGACAGAGTAGCTACTACCTGTTGCTTAATGTAAATATAGAAATGTTGCAATTTGAGTTTCAACATGTTTCTGAGGATTTGCTTTCTAATAAAGTTGCTGCTTAGTTTAGTTTAAATATAATTAAATTAAAGTAAAAATTAAGAATTTATGTTAGTGTTAAGGTTTACAATCTAATCAATTTAGGTTTTTTAGTAAATGGTAAATTGAGGTATTTTGTTAATCCAATTCCACCTAATACAAGGAAAAGGCTTGTGAGTCTCAGTAATTAGATATATACTTAGGAACAATTGAGGAATTGGAAACAAGTGTGTAATGTAGCAATTATCTGGAAACGTTGTTTGACACAGTTGAACAATGAGTTAGGAACCTCGTCAAAGATGTTTATAATGTATCAATTATCTAGAAAATTGTTGGCATCGTGGAGGATTGGGTTAGTAACCTCATCAAACAAGTGCATAATTCATCAATTATTTGGAAAGTTGTGGTGCATTAGTATGCCGCTTAATGCAATTATAGAACTGTTGCAATTTTAGTTTGAGCATGTTTATGAAGATTTGCTTTGTAATAAAGTATAGTTAAATTAAATTAGAAATAATTGTTGCAATTTGAGTTTGAGCATGTCTATCAGGATTTTATGAAGATTTGCTTTGTAATAAAGTATAGTTAAATTAAATTAGAAATAATTGTTGCAATTTGAGTTTGATCATGTCTATCAGGATTTTCTTTGTAATAAAGTTGCTGCTTAATTTAGTTTAAATATAATTAAATCAAAGTAAAAATTAAAAATTTATGTGCTATATAGTGTTGAATCTCTAATTAAACACTGAGGGGGGGTGAATCAGTTTAATACATTCCTGATCTTTTAAACTTTTCATTAAACTTATTTACACCTTCATTTCAAACTCTATTTGATGTGAGGGTAATTTTAGAATGTAATCAGAAAGTATTAGTTTAATAGAGCAGTAGACTTAATATGAGAGCAGCAGGTATTAAGCAAATAATACATATCAGATCAATACATATATATCATGCACAGAGACACCAGATATAAGTGGAAACCCATAAAGGGAGAAAACCACATCTTATTATTGTTGTGATGCAAAGGCAAGCTCCAACTCCCTCTCACCACTGTTTTTCTGCAGGCACCAACCTACGGGAGGCTCCTACCTCAATTCTGCAAGCTACAACTTGCAAGGAAGCACCAACTCCCTTCAATTTTCTGCAGGCACCAACCTACAGGAGGCTCCAACCTCAGTCAGCTACAACTGACAGCTATCAAGCTGCAACTTGATATGGAAGCTCCAACTTCCTCATTTTCTAAAACTGAATGTTTGCTGATTTACCTCAGATATCAGCTCTGTTCTGTAGCTTCTCTTAATCTTCTCTGCCTTCTATATTCTGCATTCTCTCTATATATGCTCTCTCCCTTGCTCCAAAAAAAAACCACTCTGCATATCAAGATGATATTATTTATAGATTTCCTCACATGACTGTTTGTATTCTGCTTGGAATTCGAAATGGAAAGTCATGTCTCTTTGCCTTCTGTCTTCTCACTCCTTTTATCAGCTTACTCAGAAATTATAACTGTAGGTGTCAATTTTAACATTACAATGGGAGTTTGTTTTCTCTCGGAGACTTGCCAATGCATCACAAACAATAAAAACAATTAAAACATTTACATTCGAATTACAATATGAATTCCAGCTCACTTATTTTGTCTCTTGGTTTTCTGCGCATTTGTCTTTTCTGTGACTGTGTTTTGACTCTTTTATGCTATGTATGCTTTTCTGTCCTCTGCTGTAGTGTATTTGCTGCATACGTGTAACAGTGCTTTTATATCAGTGCCTCTTAGAAAAATGCGTGACTGCTGACTTGCAGCAAGTGTCTTGTTGATGTGGAACATTCCGCAAATGGAACAGACATATATCACAGTCATTGTATATTTATAATCGCCCTCTCATTAGGCCGAGGCCCGTGGGTTCACAGCCCATGTGACATATTTTAATACAACTGCAACCGTGTTTTATATATCTAACAACAATCCTTTTATATATAAGCAATCGCCCTCCACCTTAAGCATTTGGTCTTATATTACAATCCAATAAGTCGAATCACAACCACTAATACATGAAAGGGTCGGGCCCCACATCTCCGTCGGCGGATCGGTGGTGTCAAACGAAAACTTGCGATTGCGATTGATCAAACGGACGCGATGACCACATAAAACATGGCTCATATCGCAATTGGGTCCGAACTTTGAACACATGCAATCGGGACGCATTATAGAAAAGTTCCAATTGTGATCAGAACACGGATGCGATTTGCACAAATTAACTCCCGCATATAACAGGATCGGGTCCGCCACTTCAATCGCAACATATTACAAAGTCGTGCGATTAATCGGAGAGTTCCGATTGCGATTGAGATTCCAGACGCGATTGAACCAATTAATTCCATCGTATAATCGCCATCGGGTCCGCCACTTGATCGGAGCATATTACAAAAAACTTGCGATCAATCAGAAAGTTTCGATTGCGATTGGGAACTCAGATGCGATTAGCTCATAAACTATGACATATAACTCGATCGGGTCCGGCCTTTGATCGGAGCATATAACAAAAGACTTGTGATCAATCGGAAAGTTCCGATTGCGATTGGGAACTCGGATGCGATTGGCTGATAAACTATGGCATATAACTCGATCGGGTCCAGCCTTCGATCGGAGCATATAACAAAAGACTTGCGATCAATCAGAAAGTTCCGATTGCGATTGGGAACTCGGTTGTGATTGTCTCATAAACTGTGGCATATAACTCGATCGGGTCCGGCCTTCGATCGGAGCATATAACAAAAGACTTGCGATCAATCGGAAAGTTCCGATTGCGATTGGGGAGAGGTCCCACCATCTAAAACTTCGTTTTGTGCGCTCCATAACATAACGGACATATATGTATACTTTGCCAAAGGGTTAAGCGATTCCCGGAATATGGTTTATATATTATATGTGCTCCGCCGGTTGGAGAGTGCGATTCCCGGAATATGGTTATGTATTATATGTGTAACACCCGGCTGGAGTCTGCGATTCCCGGAATAAGATTCGTGTTATATTATATGTATAATGCTCGCTGGAGTGTGCGATTCCCGGAATTTTTTAACTGCTCTCTGCCTCTGTCTCTGCTTCTGTCACTCTGCCTCTGTCTCACTGTGCTTCTATGACTGTTACATTTTGACTGTCTTCTTGCTGCCTCTATTGCTTTCGTTGTGCCTCTTTTGCCTTCCTTTGCTTCAGCACTGCCTCTTTTGCCTGAGTGTTGCCGCCTTTGCCATCAATGAAAATATTTCCAACAGTCTCCCCCTTTGGCATTGATGGCAATCCACTTTCTCTGTTTGCTTTCTCTTTCTCTTGTTGCTTGCTCTTCCTCCTGCTATTTGTTCTTCCTCCCCCTTTGACATCAATGGCAAAGGATGACTCCTCATCCCTCCGTATGGGTTCTGTCATTGTATTTCCTTTCTCTGAGTTACGTTTAGGTCCTCTTCTGCCGAAATTGGACTATGTTGTGTTTCATTTGTAGTGCCTGTAATATGTGCTAGATTGCAGACAGAGATGATGCATTTTACGATTGAAAGGTTCTTGTTGCTTTTGAATGCTGATAATATTGATAATGCTGATCCTATGGACTTGTTTTATGCTTATCTTGCTGGCTGTTCTCCCCCTGGAATGATATCTTCGTTTTGTTCTCCCCCTGAGACTGTACTTTCTCTTCATATTAGAGAATAGTATCTACAGATACTACCCGTATTCGAATGGTTCTCTGGCAAGTGGTTTGGTAAATATATCTGCTATCTGTTCTTTCGTTGATACATAGTCCAGTTTAACTATCTTCTGAGCCACTTGTTCTCGGAGAAAATGATACTTGATTGGTATATGTTTAGTTTTTGAATGAAGCACAAGATTTTTAGATATACTTATAGCACTTGTATTATCACATTTGATTGAGATAGGTTCATTAATGCTTACCTTCATGTCTTGAAGAGTTTGCTTCATCCACATGACTTGTGTACAACATCCTGCTGCTGCTATATATTCTGCTTCAGTAGTAGACAGAGATATGGATGTTTGTTTCTTGCTTAGCCATGCCACCAGACTTTCTCCTAGATAGAATGCACCTCCACTTGTACTCTTCCTGTCATCCACACAGCTGGCCCAATCTGCATCTGTGTACGTTGTTAAGGTGAAGCTCTTGCCTTTAGGATACCAAAGCCCATATTGTGTTGTTCCTTGTAGATATCTGAGTATTCTTTTTACTGCCAGAAGATGGTTTTGTTTAGGTGCTGCTTGATATCTTGCCACTAGTCCCACTGCTAGCATGATGTCTGGTCTTGAAGCTGTCAAGTACAGCAGGCTTCCTATCATGGATCTGTAGAGTTTTTGATCTACATCTGCAGACCTATCATCAGCACACAGCTTGCATCCCGTGATCATGGGGGTTGTCATTGGTTTGCAGTCCTCCATTTTGAATTTTTTCAGCATTTCTTTTAAGTATTTTTCTTAAGAAATGAATGTGCCTGTGTTCTTTTGTTGAATTTGCAGTCCCAAGTAGAAACTGAGTTCTCCAATCATAGACATTTCAAACTCTGTTTTCATCTCATCAACAAACCCTTTTGCTAGATCATCTTTGTTGCTTCCAAACATAATGTCATCAACATATACAACAACAATTAGGAGTTCATTTTCATGCGCTTTTATGTATAGATTGTTGTCTACTCCACCTCTCTTAAAACCCTGTTTTTGCAAATATTTGTCCAGTCTTGAGTACCAAGCACAAGGAGCCTGTTTCAGTCCATATAGGGCCTTCTTCAGTTTGCACACATAGTCTTCTTTGTCTATCAATGAGAAGCCTTCTGGTTGTTCCATATACACTTCTTCTTCTAGATCTCCATTAAGAAAAGCAGACTTTACATCCATTTGATATACCTTGAAGTCTTGGTAGCATGCAAATGCCAGGAACATTCTGATAGCCTCCATTCTGGCTACAGGTGCAAATGTTTCATCATAGTCAAGTCCTTCAATTTGTGAGTATCCTTTGTAGACTAGCCTGGCTTTATTCCTGATTACTTGTCATTTCTCATTCATTTTGTTTTTGAATACCCATTTTGAACCAATGATATTTTTCTCAATAGGTCTAGGAACTAGTTCCCAGGTATTGTTCTTCTCAATTTGGTCCAATTCTTCATTCATTGCTTTTACCCAATACTTGTCCTTGCTGGCTTCTTCAAATTTCTTTGGCTCTATTTGTGATAACATGGCTATGTATACTTCTTCTTTTTGTTCTGTTAGCTGCCTTCTTGTCTGGACTCCTGCTTTCTTGTCTCCTATGATCTGATCTTCAGGATGATTCTTCTGAGTGTATCTTGAGGGGGTTTTCGAGCTCAGCTCTGCATCATCTATTGTCTTGCTTGTTTCATCATCATCCTTGTCTTCCTCTTCATGGTTGTCTGATGGACTGCAGCAGTCTATATTTCTTGTATTGTTTGGAAGTTCTTCATCAAATCTCACATCAATACTTTCAACTATCTTCCGAAGGATCTTGTTGTAGCACCTGTACCCTTTGCTTTTGGAAGCATATCCTAGAAAAATCCCTTCATCTGCTCTTTCATCAAATTTCCCAAGGTTTTCATCATTATTCTTTATGTAACACTTGCTACCAAAGACTCTGAAATGTTTTATTGAAGCTGGCTTTCCATGCCATAGTTCATATGGAGTCTTATCACTGCTTGGCCTTAAGTGAGCTTTATTAAGGATATGTACTGCTGTGTGTACTGCTTCTGCCCAGAAGGTTTGAGCAATATTATTCTCTTGCATCATAGCTCTGGCTATTTGTTGTACAGACTTGTTTTGTCTCTCTGCTACTCCATTATGCTGAGGTGTCCCTGCAATAGTAAATTGTTGCTTAATTCCATATTCATTACATAGGTCTGCAAAGTCATAATCTATGAATTATCCTCCTCTGTCTGATCTGATACATTTCAGCTTGCATCCAGTTTGATTTTCTGCTAATGCTCTGAATATCTTAAATTTTTCCAATGCTTCTGATTTATTTTTGAGAAAGGCAACCCATGTCATTCTGGAGAAGTCATCTATTATCAACATGAAATAGGATTCTCCACTTGGTGTTATAGTTCTAGCAGGTCCACACAGGTCCATGTGCACAAGCTGGAGTGGTCTTCTTGTTGACAACTCCTCTTTAGATTTAAAGGATGTGCGAGTCTGTTTCCCTAATTGAGAAGATTTGCATATAGTACTTGAAGGCCTTTTTATTTCTGGCATGTCTTTGACAGCTTTCTTCTTGCTCAATTTGATGATATGGTCAAAGCTGAGATGTCCCAATCTCCTATGCCACAACCATGACTCCTCAAGTTTGCTAAGATGGCAAGCTTCATCTTCCTCTTTCACTATGTATACATTGTTCTCTGTTCGAACACCTTTGAGCAGAGTCTTTCCTGTTGTGCTTGACCTGACTACACAATCTTGTGCTCTAAAAAGAATTTCACAGCCTTTGTCACACATCTGACTGACACTCAGTAAATTTGCTTTCAGTCCATCCACAAATAGTACCTCTTGGGCTTTTCCTCTGCCATTGTCTATGCTGACTGAGCCTTTTCCCTTGATCTTTCCTGATTTATCATTACCAAAAATAACATTGCGAGATTTCTTTTCATCAAGAGTTATAAACTTGCTTCTGTCTCCAGTCATGTGTTTGGAGCAGCCACTGTCCAAGTACCACTGGCTTTTCAGATCTTGAGCAGTTAGAGCTAGGTCACATTTATTCACTTTCTTTATCCACTGGAGGCCCCCTTTTGTTTGGTATCTTTGGTGAGGTGATGAATTATATCCCTTTAGAGAACACTTGGAAGATATATGCCCAATTTGATTGCATATACAACATTTGATTATAGTTTTTGCAGAATTGTGAGCATGAAAAAAATTGCTTTGACTCATAAACCTCCTTGAGGTATTGAACATCAGTCTTTGTCTATACTTTCTACATTCAATAATTTTATGGCCAAATTCCTTACAATAAAAACAATAACCATAGAAATTATTTGCATACCTGATGTAAGTTTGTTTTCTCCATTTGTTTGTTTGAGATAGCCTCTTCACTGTTTGCATCTTTTGCAGGTCTGAATTACTCTTCCTTGCATAACAATATGCAGCAATGTGTCCTAACTTGTGGCAGACATAGCAGGTGGCATTCTTCATAGGAGGGAAGAATTTCCTCTGATGACTTCCAAATTTGATATACTTAGTGGCATATGATTCTTTTTCTGCCATCTTAGTATTCATTATATTCCTTGTTACTAGAGATTTCTTCTGATCTTTGTCATTCTTATTACATGTTTCTTCTTTTATAGGAATGGTCTGGGCTTCTTCATCAGTTTTCATTGCTTTTACAAAAATTATATTTTTGTCCTCCTTTTCTTTGCCTTTACTCGATTCTCCTTCATAGCCTATTCCTGTTTTTATCACTGGGGATCTTTGAGCAACCAGGATATCATTCAACTTGCTAGAGCTTGTTGGTAGAGAAGAGTTTATAACCACTGTCCTTTGAGCATTTTCTAGTTTCTTCCTGAGACCTACCACTTCTTCCTC